>JAQZBX010006981.1:11423-51806 GCA_029593785.1 Cabassous unicinctus | reverse complement strand
TGGGTTCTTGTTATTGATGACTAGCCTTATGAGTCTATGCTCTTGTAATTGAAACTTGGCCTACTGTTATGGGGTGCCTAAGGGTTGCCACCTGAGAGCCTCCTTGTTGCTCAAATGTGGCCTCTCTCTAAGCCAAACTCAGCATATGAATGCATTACCTTCCCCCCAACGTGGGACATGACTCCCGGGGATGAGCCTCCCTGGCAACGAGGGACTAATACCAAGTGCCAACTGGAAACACGACTGGTAAAAAACCTTGAATAAAAGGGGGAAAAGGTAAAGACAAATGAGTTCATTTGGCTAAGAGACTTCAAAGAGAGTCGGGAGGTCATCCCAGAGGTAACGCTTATGCACACCTCAGTAGGATATCATAGAACACCAAAGTGGATATCACCCCACACAGAGGGACTTCTGAGGACTCTGGAGACACCCAGGTCCTATATAAGGGGGGATAGCCCCAGAGATTGATGCCTTATCAGTAGGCTCTACTTTGGGATCTGTGCTCCTGAGAGTGACAGAGTTGGACTCAAATAAGTCTTCCCTGCACATGGTCCATCAGTCCCTTCTATTCAAACCTATATGTGATGCTGGAGTTTGTAGGTGTACTTCCAGAGACTGGAGCCTCTGGCCTGCCTATGTGCCAGCCGTGCCTGGAATCTCAGTAGAGCTGCAACTCCTACTCTACAGCTCAATGGACTCACCCAAGTCACCTGGTGAGGAGACAACGATGATGGACAATGGCCATCCCAGGGAATGGAGTATAATCCCATCCACCGTATCCATGGGATATAAGCCCACTCTCACTTGGAGATGGAGTAGACATCACCATTCCAGTCCCCTCAGGATTGGGGGAAGAACTATGGACTAGAGTGGACTTAATGGTATTCTGTTGTAGACATATTGGGTTTCAAGCAATGGAAGAACTTATAACAGTGAGGTGAAGCCAGTGGCCACTAGATGCTTCCGGGGCAGGGAGGGGAAGGGCAGTTGTAATACAGGGGCTTTTTCAGGACTTGGGGATTGTCCTGAGTGACGTTGTGGCGACGGATATAGGCCATTTTACATCAGCGTATACCATGCAGAACTGTGTGGGAGAGAGTGTGGTCTACGATGTGAACTGTGGTCCATGCTTAGTGGCAAAGCCCCAGGATGTGTATATCCATTGCAGGTGATGTGCCACACTAGTGAAAGATGTTTATGTGGGAGGTTGTGGGAGGTATGGAAGGTGGAAATCATGGGAATCCCTGTAATTTTTGTGTAACATTTATGTAATCTAAGCATCTTTTAAAATATATATGAAAAAAATAAAAATAAAAATAAAAAAATTAAAAATAAATAAAATAAAATAAAGCTATTTGGCACATTCCATTGTGAACAAACCCTACAAACTGGAAGATATTGAAGTTTATCCCCATAAAACTGGAGTATAAAATAAAAAGCAATTAAATCATGAGAGTGCAAATGGTATGTAAGATATAATTTTGAAATTCTACAATAGTGTTTTAGAATACCTCAGCTTGGGGGAAGGCTCTTTTGATGATGATCCTAATTTTTCTAGAAAAAAATTATATTTGGTATTGGAATGGAATCACACTGAAAGTCTTATGATTTTGCAACATCAATAGTTGGTGGAACATTCAAGAGAGACAATTTATGCTATGAATTTTCTCTTGTAAGAACACTTGTTGAAGGAATATCCTCTGGATGGAGATAAAAAGACAGTCCCTGTGAACATATTTGGGTTGAAGTGTTTGTATGTCTTATTAAGAAAAAAAAAAAAGATTTGAGAATTTCCTCTATTTAGCAAATTCATCTTTGGGTTTTTCAGTATTTTCTCAAGTAAACAAATTTTGGTCTATAGAGACAAGTCAACTGAAGATGCTAACAATTTCAAATTTACTAACATTAAGATGCAACTTTGAAGAAGAGTCAGGTGATTTTAGGAATGAGTAGAAATAATACAATATTAAAAATACATTCTTTGTGCAGGGTGCTGGTGATGGGAGGATGCATGAGGAGGGGTAAACCTGGGGCATGCCTTGAAGGCACGTGAACGTGTTCAAGTGTTCATGAGGCATTGTCTTGGTGGGTGGAATTCCAATCCTGGGGAGTTCTGCTACATTCTCTAATAGGACAGCAGGACCCTGAGTGCAAGGGCTAAGTGAAGGAAGACAGACCATTATGCCAGCGCCTTGACGTTGATAACTGTACTTATGAACCTTTTCTTGTCAAATTGAAACTTAACCTAGTATTATAGATTGCCTAAGAGTTATTTCCTGAAAGCCTCCTTGTTGCTCAAATGTGGCCTCTTTCTAAGCCAAACTCAGCATATAAATGCAATTCTTCAGCACCCCTTCCACCCAGCCCCAGTGTGGTAAATGAATCCAGAGATAAGCCTTCCTGGCACTGAGCGATTATTACCAAGTGCCAACTAGCAATGCATCTGGAAAAAGACCTTGATCAAAAGGGAGAAATAGTAAATACAAATGAGTTTTTATGGCTAAGAGATTTCAAAGTGAGTAGGGAGGTCATTCCAAAGGTCTCAGGAGGATCTCATTGACTGCCACAGTAAACAATGTCTCAAACTGTGGGGCTTCTGAGGGCTCTAGAGACATACAGACACTATTAGCAGGGCAGACAGCTCAGAAATTAGGCACTCTGTCAGTGGGCCTTACTTTGGAATTTATGCTCCCCAGTGTAACAGAGTTAGACTCCTTTATAGTTTCCCTACACAGGGCTCTTCTGACCCTTTTATTTGAACCTATAATTGGCACTACACTTGATAAATATAGGTCCCAGAAACTTAAATCTTTGTTCCATCCATGTGCCAGTTGGGCCCTGAATCTCAGCAGAGTTGCAACACTTACTCTACAGTTCGCTGGACTCACCCAGGACAACTAACAAGGAGATGATGGTGGATAATGCCCATCCCAAGGAACAGAGAGTGTCTGCAACTGCAAGCAAGGTATTTCCATCCATCTGCCCCATGGGATTTAGGCACCCTCTCAATTAGAAGTAGAGTGGGCATCACCATCTAAAAAATCCTCAAGATTGGGGAATGAACAATGGATAAAGTAGACTTATTATTATTCTAGCAATGGAAGAACTTTTATCATTGATATAAAGGCACTGGCCACCAGACATTCTGAGGGGAGGGAAAGGGAAGAATAGGTGTGATATGGGGGCATTTTCAGGACATTGGAATTGTCCTGCATGACATTGCAATGACCGATACAGGCAATTATATACTTCATCATATCCTACAAAATTGCGTGGGACAGAGTGTAAACTATAATGTAAACTATAGTCCACAGTTAGTAGCAATGCTTCAATATGTATTCATCAATTATAATAAATGTACCACACTAATGAAGGATGTTGTTAGGTGGGAAAGTGTGGAAGGGGGAGGGAGTGGGGCATACGGGAATTCCCTATATTTTTTATGTAACATTTATGTAATCTAAAGCTTCTTTAAAAATAAAAAAAAATAATAATTAAAAGAATACCTTATTCAAAAAAATAATGTCAGTGACAATATTAGAAATAGATATGGACAAGAAGCAGTTTAAAGTATGAGTATGTAAAAAAATAATTCTGATTTTATTTTTTTGATGCTTAGCTAATCAATATAAAACCTTTTTTCTTTAATATACATGGATATGTATTACCTTAAATTTTCAGAAAGAATTTTATTTTTGGAAATCCTTTTGAATAGAACTATCTTATAGGTCCACAATTAAAATGGAACTAATTTATAGGTCAATAAACAAATGATTAAAATGTATAATTTTAATTTTCTTAATGCCCCTTTTCATGCTTTAATATCTCCTGCTTGGGGTATTAAATCATATGGTTACCCTAATCTATAATTTTGATTTTATATGTAAATGTATATATAGTTTTGCTTTCTCAATCTAGCCTCTATGCCTTTTAATCTCTTATTATTTTTCTGTTCTTTAACTTTCTGAGCTGTATTGTGAAGTCTAAGATCTATCTGCCAATTCATTAATTTTCTCTTTGACTATATTTAACATTCTGGTAACTCATTCAGTTTGTTTTTAAGATCAATGATAATACTTTCCATTTCTAGAAGTTATATTTGTTTTCTTATCCTATCTGCCTTTCTTTGATAGTATCCTATTTTTGCTTTGTAATTTCAGTGCCTTTTCTTATGTCTTTAATCATATTAAATATATTACTTTTATATTCTCTTCCTGATTGTAATCCTCTCAATTTCTTGGGCCTCTATTTGTTTGTTGACTGTTGCTCAACTTTTTCTCCATTCTTTTATACTTTTTTACTGTGAGCTTGTTTTTAGGGGAGGTTAATTTGTTTGTTTTCCTGTTAGTATTTCTTTCTGCTTTGGGTTGTAGGAGATTTCCATCTGTATATCAACTAAGGACAAAATGTCATATTAATTTTGAAGACTTTTTGGGGCTTGTATTTTTTTTTTTCAGATGATTTTTGTAGTATAAACACCCAATTTTAACATTCTGCTGTGAATTCAGTTCCAAATTCTCAGGGGAGACTTTTGACCCTCATACCCCAGGTGGAGACTCCCAAGCTTCCCTCTCATATCTCTAGGTGGGTGAATTTTGACTAGCCCATACTTCTATCCTTCTGTTTATTGAGAGTGCAATACTTTGCTTCTTGTGAGAGTTTGAGTTCACATCTTTCACTCAATGGATCTGTGGCCTCAACTTCTGTCCTATGCTTTAAATGTCCAAGCCCAGTAACACTATCAGGGGATTATCAGTGTCAGATCAAATACTTATCCCCTGGTTTTCTGGAAATAAATTCAACTCCAAAGAGGACTCCTTTATGAATTCATCAGGCTATTACCTCATGTCTTGCTCATTTTTGTAGATATTGCCTAAAATGCGTTATACAGACCTGTATTAGCATTTACCACATTCTAATGTGTAATGAAAAAATTATCTGTTTATATGCTTATGTCCATGACTAATGAGATTTTCAGATCTGTGGGGTCAGGGATTGTATCATATTTATCTTAATATTTAAAACATCTGGCTTATTATGTAGCAAATTGTTGGTGTTCAATGCCTTTAATCAATATTTTAGAATGCATGAATGAAGATAGACATCAGGAAGACCATGCCATTGGGAAACAAAGAAAAATAAAACCCTCTGTTTCCATAGTGTATTGTGTTTCTTATTTCTCCTTCCTTTGGCTATCATACATGGACACATTATTCATCCACTTTGAGATTGTTTCACTTGTATCTTTCTCTGATTTACATTAATATTTTTTCCTTCACCCTGCCTCTTCCCCATGACCTCTCCCCATGTCCTCTCATAAAAATAAAATAAAAAATCGTGGAGCACTGATTTTCCTTTTCCTTTAAAGTATATAATATATATACTCTCTAAAATATAAAGTTATATAATGAGTACACTATTCAAAAAATTCCCATATAATATTATATATTTAAATGATAGCTAGAAACCATAATTTTCAATGAAAGTCTTTTTTTTTTTTTTTTTTTTAATATATTATGTCCTTGCTGAATTGTATGACCAGAGTTTGTTACCTCACTGGGCAATTATCTTTCAAGCATAGTCACTTTATGACTGTTTAGAATTATTTATAAAGCTAAGTTACAGGTCAAGTAAAAATTTCCATAAACTACTCTAGTATGGTTCACTTATTACCATTGTCTAGGAAGTTGACCCTTTGAAAGGGGATAAAAGGCTCAGGAAACAAGAATAATTCCATTTATTCCCTTAGTAATTTTATCAATGGGTGGCGTCAGATAAAAAGGAAAAGCTAATATTTTTAAGAATTGAAACATTATGCTCTGACTCACAAAGGAAATCCAGGACTATGAGGATCGTCTTCAGCACAATTTTGAACTCAGAAATATCATTCTTCTGTGCTGTTCTGCTCTTCTTCGTTCTCTTTCAAACTTTTCCCCCAGTTCCCTCCATGCTTCACCTCAGCCCTTCCTACCCTGTGGACACACATTTGGAGCCTATATCTGGTGTTTCAACCCAATGCTTCCCCGCCCCCCCACCTCCATCTCTTTCAACTGACTGTTGTTCTTTCTCTTTTGAGGAATTATAAAAATAAAGCTGAGTTGCCAGCAGCCCTCAGAGCCGGGCAGGGGCGGGTGGGGGCGGTAAGGGAGTAGGGGGGACGTGGAGAAGGGGATCTGGCCGCCTTGAACGCCACGGCGTTCACCAAGGGGTTGGACCAGAGCGACGGGCCACTGAGCGAATGTAAACCACTTAACGCTAAACAAGTGCGGACCCTGTGTGAAAATGCTAAGGAAATTTTAACGAAAGAATCAAACGTAAAAGGGGTTCGTTGCCCTGTCACCGTCTGTGGAGATGTTCATGGTCAATTCCATGGTCTTATGAAACTCTTTAGAATTGGTGGGAAATCACCAGACACGATCTATTCATGGGCGACTGGGTGGACAGAGGTTATTATTTAGTGGAGACTGTGACTCTGCTTGTGGCATTAAAGGTGCGTTATCCAGAACGCATCACAATATTTAGAGGAAACTATGAAAGCCAACAAATTACCGAAGTATATGGCTTTTGGGATGAATTCTGTGAAAGTATGGAAATGCCAATATGTGGAAATATTTTACATATCTATGATATCTTCCATTTACAGCTTTAGTAGATGGACAGATGTTCTGCCTCCATGGCGGCCTCTCTCCATCCATAGATACACTGGATCATATAAGGGTCCTGGATGGTTTACAAGTTACACATGAGGGCCCAGTGTGTGATTTGTTATGGTCAGATCCAGATGATCATGATGGGTGGGGTATTTCTCCATGTGGCGCTGGCTACACATTTGGACAAGACATTTCTCAAACATTTAACCATGCCAGTGGTCTCACGTTGGTTTCTGGAGCTCACTGACTTGTAATGGAGGGATATAATTGGTGTCATGATCAGAATGTGGTTACTATCTTTAGTGTACCCAATTACTGTTATGGTTGTGAGAACTGGGCTGCTATCATGGAATTAGATGACACTTTAAAATATTCTTTCCTTCAGTTTGACCCAGCGCCTTGTTGTGAAGAGCCTCATGTTATCCCAGACTACTTCTTGTAATTGCTCCTCAGAAAACCCGTATATATGTGGAATTAATTATATCTGGCTTTTAAAAATACATATATTTAAGAACAAACAAAAAAGCAACAGTAATCTATGTGTTTCTGTAACAAATTGCAATCTAGCTTGGCATTAAACCACATCATGGACCAAAATGTGCCATACCAATAATGAGCATTTAGCACAATTTGAGAGTGAAATTCGGTACCACACTATGCTCTAGATCAGTCAGTCTTAACAGTTTGCCTGCTCTATTTGTAGTAACTATTTTTCTCTGGACAATTCAAACAAAAATTTTTCTTCTTTTGCACTTATTTGAGAATTTTAGTTATAATGTTTAACTGGCATGGATATAGAGTTGGCATGGATATTTTCTAAGGAAAATTCACACAAGCTAACTTCTACTTAATCCTTTAAGTAGAAAGGATTTTATTGAAGAGTATAATTAACTTAGCTGAAGAAAAGATTCTTCTTGGGAATATGTCATGATAATATTTGAAGAGATTTCCCTTCATTTAAACTAAATTATTGTTTTACATTGATCTGCAAAATTCTGGTGTATTTGTCATGAAAGTGCTTGTATCCTATTTGGTGTACTGAGCAAATAAAGTTTCCACTTTAAACAAAATAAATAAATAAATAAATAAAGCTGAGGATCTTACAAAAGAGAACAAATAATTGATTAATTGAGACTCAAACACATGAATATCTAGCACATGGCATGGTGCTACAGTAAGGGGAGGTAATTAGGGGCAGGAGGACTTGCCTACATTGCTTAAAGTCACATATTGGCTTCCTACCTATTTACCCATAAGTCCAACATTAAGTTTTTGACCAATAATCCTAAGAAATAAATGTAAGTAAATGCATACTCACCAACATGATATGCATGTTGCCTTGTCAAAAAATACTACACCACAGTTTAATGTTCTTATTCAAGATAAACAACAGACTGCACATTGACATGTCTTTAAAAATAAAATTTAACTTTAACTCTCTTATACTTTTGATGTATTGGATTATTATTTAATGTGTTAAGAAGGAAGTATATATGTATAGTATATCATATGTTTTTATTTTAGTAACTGTATTTCAATATATGTAACTGATTTCCTATGTAATTTTATTTTATGTATTTAAAAACATTATTCTTGTGGGGACATGTTGGTGTGGGTGTGATATATTTATTAAATAATACACAGTATGGTGTGGACTTAGTATGATTTTAATTTTGATGTAGCGTGTTCTGAGTGCAGTGGATAACTGCCTGCAAAAATGTTGGTAAGGATGGTGGAGGTGGTTTTATCACGCCATGGAAAAACTTGAATTTCTAAATGCTTGCTGCAAATGACTGTTTGAACAGATGTTGAACTGTGTTAGGTTATCAGGTATTGAAATTAGGTGAAGTTGTAAAATGTAATTTTGCATAATCTTAAAATTTAATTTAAAGACATGCCTGTGTTGAGTGCCATAAAACTATCTACTGCTACATTCTGAGAAGGGGTCCATGGTTTTCACCTGACTGACAAAGGGGTCCATGGAACAAAAAATGTTAAGAACTGTTCTAGAGCAAAGGCAAATCTTTCAATCCAGCAAAAAAATTTGTGTAAGTCTTAGGTTCAGGATGTTTTTATGTGTGGAAACTAATCCAAGATGAGTATTTTTTTAATGGCTTTTTCCAGAAGCACAGAATCTGCAGTAATATCTTCTCCATTTAGATTAGAGTTAATTAGAAAACTTCTGGTCATTTCATTGAAAAGTAGTTTTCCTTTTATTTCATTGAGTTTCATTAAGGGTCTACAGGTGACAGATTAAGGGTCTGTAGAAAGATGAAGAAGAAATTGACCCTGCCCTTGAGGAGCTGACAGTCAAGTGGAAAGCAGGCATGTAAAAAATGCTTACAATTCAATAGTATAAAGTTCTAATAGAGGTCAAAACTGTTTATAGACTTTCCCTTTTCCAATCCATCTTTCCACTTGGCACTCAGAATAGCTAACTAAAGATGCAAATATGACCATACTACTCCCTTGCTTTAAATCCTTCAATGGTTGCCCTTATGATTTCAAACTCCTGGGCACGACATTCCAAGTCTTCCTTATCTAGTCCTTGCCTAATTCCGCCACCTCATCACTTGACATTTTCCTCCTTCCTAAGCCTTTTTCCTGAATACTATACTTTGCAATTCCTCAGACGCTCTGTGCTTTCTTGATTTCTTGAGCCTTTGTGCTCGCCCTTCCTGTTGTTTTCACTGCCTAGAGTTGATTCTCCACCTGGCTTCTAAGATGGAGTCCCTCTGACCAATTAGACCATTACATCCCCCCAGGTTCAGTGATGGGTCCCGCCATAATACCCAAGCCAGGCTGACGAAAGGCAAATCCAAGATTCTGGATGGAACTCTCAAGAAAAAGGTGCACTTTTCTGCTGGAGTTGCTAAGCTTGTAGGATCTAAGTCAAAATTCCCTCTGACTTCTTAGTTATATGAATGATATTTTTCTTAGGCCAGTTTGAGTCGGGTTTCTTTCTGTTGAAACCACAAGAATTCTAACACAAATATTAGGTCTCTCAAAAAGTTGACCGTTAAACTAGGTAGGGAAGAACAAGTATAAATTTTCATGGTAGAATAGGTAGGAAAACAGTTTTTACGTAGGTTGGTACATAAATAACGTGTTTCCTTTTCAGAGTGAAAAAGCTGAAATTCCTGCTTTGAAAGGAGAAGTATTATATACTTGACTTAAAACAGTTCTTATGGGTTTTTATATCTGCATCAAAAAAGGTAAAGTTTTGATTAATCATATTGATGATTTTGGCAAGAATTTAGCTTAACAGGAATATATCTATTTCTTTTGCCTCCTATGATGCCCCTAGCTGATTGCTTTCCTAGAAAAGCTTTATTTTATACCAATAAATAAATAAATAAATAAATAAATAAATGGGAATAGGAAAAATACCCGACACTGAAAATCTAACAAAACAGGATTATCACAAAAAATACTCAAGGGAACAATTAGCACATTTTCATTGTGTCTTAATTCCCTAGCATAAATTTATTTCAGAAAGAACAAATAGAAATATTAAAATGAAGAAAATTAATGCCTAATTGTACTCTTAGAATTTTTAAAAAAAAATCCATTTATTTTATTTGTATGAGGATGTGATTTTCATTCTGAAATATGTTGGCCTATGGGACACTGTCATGTTTACAGTGGCAAATATTAGTTAGCAAAGCATTCTTTGGCAAATAAATGTGTTCTTACATGGATCTATAGCATATAAATGTGAAAAGTTAAAGCTAAAGACATGTCAGCAAGGAGGAATAATTATATTTATGGTTGGTTAGTGTTCTGGTTAAATAAATAAATATTTAGGCTATGAGCATTTGACAACACATTCATATCAACTCAAACATCCTCAGCGGTTCCCTTTACTTTGAGATGAAATTTGAACTCAATCAGCTTGAAAGATTTTCTATAATCTAGCTCCAAAACTGCTTTTAAAATTTATTCCCCTCCACGCTTTCACACAGCCCCCCCGGGCCAGCGGAACTAATTTTCTGAAAATCCTTTCCTTGTTGTTTTTGCTATTGAAACTTTCCCTACCCTGTAGATCTTCTATTTCACTGAAATTTCTACCTGGAACTAAAAAAAAGTATCTTTTTATGATCATATAAATGATTATGTCTTTTATAGAACATTTGAAAAATAGAGAAAAATAAAAATAAATCAAAATTTACCAAAATGCCATCATCCAGAATTAACTATCAAATTTCTTCATGCATTTTCCTCTAATCTTTGTTTTCACATTTATCTTTCAGTAATTTTTCTCATGCTGTGTATACAGTTTAGTATCCTATCTCTTTCCCTTTCAACATTATGTTATCAACAACTTCCAGCATCATTAAAGGCACTTTGAAAACTTGTTTTTATTGGTTGTACCATCTTACCATACCTATTTTAGAATATCTAGTTTGTTCCTAATTTGGGGATATCATAATTAAGTGATCCATGAACATTATGGAAGAGCATTGTGGAAGACTGTGAGCTTTGTAGTCAGACAAATCTGGGTTTGAGTTAGGGTTTTGTCATTTGCAAGTTATATGATCTTGGGTTTATTCATTCCCTCATTTTTCTGCAGATATTTATGGAACATGTTTTCTAGAGTATGTTTAAATTTAATAAATCTTTGTAACAGTGTCTGCCTCATCTCAAATATTTTTTTTTTAATTTCTTTGTATTCTGTTTTATAAGCTCATTGCCTTTGCAAGAAAATTTGAAAAAAAGTGTATTGTAAAAACAGTGATTCCAGCAGAAGAGGTGGCTTAGCAGCTATCGTGTTTCTGACTCATGATAATGAAATTATTTTAGTACATATATTTCAATGGAATCAGCTTATAAAAAATCTCTATGTCTGCTTTATAATTGCTGGGTATAATTTGTGAATTGGTGGATCAAAATAGAGAAAAGCAAATCTAAATGCTGCACTACATGCCTTTCTGCCCATTCATGCAGGAGATCCTCAGAGTCTTCCCTTACTCTTGGTCTTGGTTTCACCACTTAGCTTGCAGCACACTTCAGAACAATCTCAAATAAAGAAAAAAAAAAGTGCATTAATAAATAAAAGATGCTAAGAGAGCAGGTTATATGTTCCTAGGTTTTGGAGTCACTGCTTTTTGCCTGCTGCCTAGATGCAGCTACTGACTCTCAGTTGTGATTTGGTTACCAAGACAAATTGGGTCTCTTACTTCATCAATCATGGCATATCCTATTTGTATTATGACACACACACAAACTGTGGGGAAAATGCCTGCTTTGTAATTTATGATAAAGACTTAAGCTCTTGTTTTAGTTATCACCCAAACAAGACCTAGTTAGAGACCCTTATTCCCTGGTTTTGGACATTTGCACCTGTTTGATAGCTCATAGCAAAATTAGTGCATGGGTGTCTGAGTTGGGAAGTGTCATCGCTTAGATTCTTTTTCTCCCTCTATAACTAAGATAGTGCTTAGACTGGGAAGCAGTGAGTCATGAACAATCAAGCTGAGAAATGCATGCTGTCCTCTGAACGTGAGTTCTTTCTAGTGGCAGAGCAAGTCACATGAAGTCTCCTGAAAACATTGGAAGGTCACTAAGTGACCTGGTGTTAAAATGTGGCTCAGAGGAGTGATGCCCTTCTAAAATAGCCAGAGCCCCCCTCTATTGGTCAGAGGCAAAGACAATAATAAAAGCAAACATCCAATAGTTTCTACTGTCTTGCTCCCAAACTTGTGGTTTGCTCTGTCCTTGGAGCTGATTAAATTTTAATGATATTCCCTACAGAATGGACAAAATGACCTTTTAAAATATGTCAGATCATGTCAATCCTCTGTCTGATCGGGGTGCTGCCCCAACAGCTTTCTATTGCACTTGGCATAAAACACAAAGTCCTTCAAAGTCCTACACGACCTGGTCTCTGCACTCCCCTCCAACGTCACCTAGAACCCTTGATGACTATCACCCAAAAAATGAGAACTTTATTTTCTGAATCACCAGTTCTTAGAAGAGTCCCAGGACATTCATTTTTGAATGAATACATGACCCAGAGTAACAGTTCTCAGTTTTGGCTACACATTTGAATCATCTAGAGAGCTTTTAAAAATAAAAATGCCCCAAATCCGCTCTTAGTTCTAATTTAATTTCTGCTGTGGGGTGGGACACTGGTACTTTTTAAAAAAACTTCTCAGGTTCTTCTAATATACAAGTAGAGTTGAAAAACAGAGACCTGAAAGAAAGGATAATTGTTAAAAACTCTTAAAGTGGCTTGATCATCCCTTGAGCTCTCATTCTTGCACTCTGTCACTATCAAATAATCCTCAAATATTCTCAAAAACTAAATTTTGCCATATTTATTGTAACAAGATCCTATTCAATTTCAAATTACTGGTAGACACTGGTTGTTATAGCACAATAAAGCCTGATTTACTTTTGTCCACTATGTGCTAGAATCACTAAGTTAGATTCCCGGAAATTTTAGACATGGAAAAGAAAAAGCCATTTGAATCTGTTTCATACACTACAGCTTTGCTGATTAAAAATACCTGGCTCTCAGCCAAAGGTGTCGTCATGTTGGCTACATAACTATTGCAAACAAACCCCAGCACCCAGGCAGATCTGAAGTTCAAAGCTTATTTAGACTGGGAACATGTATTAAAGAAAATGTCATTTGTGCTCAGAATAATGGCTTGTAACTCTTCCAGCAATATTTTTCATTTAATATCACCTAATCGGATTTGTCCTCTGCAGAGCAAGCTCCAAGGAGGAAATCTGGAAATTTTTGGCCTGGTATATGTACAGAGTCCAGATGGCCGACAGGTACCGAGCTGGTTTTTGTAGTGGGGTTCCCTGAATGAAAAAGACAAGTCTCTTTAAGATGACAATAAATTTCCCAAATCAGCCTGTGTGAAATGTTTAAAGGCTAAAGATAAAGGTTTTGGGTTACGTTGTCCTTAATATGAAAGGGGGATAAATGGAGCCAGGTGGGACTGCTTATTTCAGGCTTGGGTATAATTGTCTTCTGAATCTGTGAACATTATAAAAGAAACTAGATGGAATTTGGAAGTAGTATGTTACTGTAGAGTCTATATTGGAAACACATACACATGCTGATGTACTTACAAGGATCCTTTAATAAGGTGGGATGCTGAGGTCTCAATCAGAGAGGATCAACCCTCAAAAATTCCTTTAACTATTGGAAATGGAGAAATGGGTTCTTCTTTAGATAGGATGGCATTAAAAGAAAATGAATTCTCTCTCCTGTCCCTTCTCACACTCAAATGCTTGTTCTACTATAGATCCAAAACCCATTAGGCTCATTTCCAAAATCCAAAAAGCTCTTGAAAGTGATTTTTTTTTTTTTTTTCATAATCATTTGAGGGCAAAACTGGTCCTGAATTTTTGCAGGGCTATTTGTAATCTTTTTGTCATCCCACTGAGTGTGACTATTCACATGTTTCACTGAATTCATAATGATATGTCTGATTGGGGTGCTGCCCCAGACTTCACCAGCAATGTTACATGGTACTCAATATAAGAGCCTTATTATGGCTCCAATATCTGAAAAATTTGAATACCAAAATACATCTGGGTTGGATTAGGAATTGTGCATCTGTGCTTTTCTTTTTATGCCTATTCAAATTTGTTAATTTGCATGAAACCATCACTAGGATTTATGGATCAGTGATGCCACACCAAGCAATTTTATACATATCATGTCAGAAATTGGCAGTAGCTGTGGCTGTTTTCAAGGGAAGATACCTCTGTGATGGTGGGAAGATGGAAGACTCTTTCACAAGTTAAATGGTTCTTAATTCACAAAACGGAAGGCTACTTCTTGTAACCTATATTGACAGGTTTTAGCTCTGTAGAATTGGTAAAGGTGGGGTTTAACCCAAAGTCTGTACTTTTTTTCCTTTTTCCTTTGTGAGCCCTAAAGCCAAACTCTGAGTGATGATTATGACAGGAGTTATGTAAATATCAGAGAGATAATGTAATTGGCTGTGGGTGGGCACTAAATAATATAATTGGATGTGGATGAGTTTGAGATGGGCCTAGGTAATTATTCTGAACTGATCTGATACAGATTTATTTGGACTAGATTTATAAGTGCCTTTCCCATGAAGTGGTTAAAGTTGGAAAAGAATAAGAGTTGATTATTTTGATTTTGCCTATTTGGGGTCAATTAGGCAAATTTATCTACCTGAAAACAATGAATGAGATTTATTTTCATCTTAATTCAAGGGCTTTAATGTGAAGAACACACACATACACTCACACTCACTCACTCACATACATGAAGGGAATTTTTTTAATGTACTGAGATCAGTTGTAATGTCTGAGTCAGGAAAAAACATGGTGACATTTTTTATTACAATTCATTGGGTGGTTGAATTATTGGCTGTTTGTGGTTGACCACTGTGGTTGATAGACTCCAAAGAATCTAAACAGGGTATTGAGATTTACAATTAGTGAGAAGGTTACTGGACCTAGGATCTGCTTTCAGGTTGTTCATAGTAAGATATTCACCACGAGGCTGCACTTTTTTATTTTATGTGATGTGTATTGAAAACTACAGTAAGCTTACAGATGGTATAGATTTCTTTTCCTAGACCCCAACTGTAATCTTACAAAGCATTGCCTTGAATTATCTCTTCTTTGGAAGAAGAAAACATAAAAACTTAAAAACATAAAACTTAAAAACTTAAAAACATAAAAACATAAAAACTTTCAAACTGGAAAGATTTGGGGGATTATCATTTTACAGGTGAAGAAGTGAAGTATGTTTTTTCATTTTGCCTATTATATATTGAGAATACAATCTTCCAGGAAATGAAGTAAACTCACATTTAACTTTGGTTTCTTCAAGTCTACTTGAAATCCACTATAAAAAGCACTTTATTTTCTGGCATCATGGACGAGAAAGACTTTATAGTTAATTAAATATTCTGATTATGGGAAAGTTTCCCATAATTCCATACTATGCTGGTCTCTAAAGTACATTAACAATTAAAAATGTGCAGTTTATAATTTTATCTTTTTAGCTGATACTAAACTTTAGTATGGTTTACAAAAGTCTTTTGATGACATTATCTCTTTTAAACTTCCCCAAACATTTAGAAGTGGGTAAGACAGAAAATATTATCATAGTTATCCTTATTTTGTGAATGAGGAAACTGTGGTTCAATAAAGCTGTTTGACTTTAGGAAGGAGTTAGTCGAGAGTTAGGAATTAAACCCAATTATTCTGTTTCTAAAACTTGCCATTTTTTTACTTCACTATTCTTTTAAGTGACAAACACTGCATTGCAGATGAACTACATAATAGAACATTCTGTGTTATAGGGTAGTTGGATGTTGATTTCTCTCAACTTTATGTGTATATTAGGATTCAGTGGGCTGATGACCCACTCCTCAGCCTTTGCTCAAGACAGAGTTCAACTAATTGGCAACAAGAAGCTGAAGGTAGGAGAATCTGAGCTTGCTCAGCCTCAGTTAGAATTTTGTCTGTTTTTATTTTTTTCTGTATGAAGGATTTTCATTTTTTATTCTGGCCTTGACTTATCCTTTTTGATATAAGCAGAATATATATAATTTTCTAATTTGGGGATAATTTTAGATTTATAAAAATGTTGCAAAGATAGCAGGGAGTTCCCCTAATGTTAACATCTCATATAACCACAGTTTCAGCAGCCTAGCAAACTAAAACACCATCTTAACAAAGTGATCAAGGTTCAAATCACCAGTAATAGGCCCTATTAATATCATGTACTCCTTGATCTGAGGGCACTTTACCTCTGTGGTATTCTTCCAAAAGTACCAGTTAACCCAGTTGTATCATGAGAAAACCTCAAAATATCAGTCAAATCCAATACCTGACCAGTTCTCTCCAAAAGTGTCAAGGTCATGAAAAGCAAAGAAAGATTGAGAAGCTGCCATAGATTAGAGAAGTTTAAATACAAATGGTATCCTGGATGGAATCCTGAAACTGAAAAAGGACATTAGTGAATAAACTGGTGAAATCCAAATAAAGTATGTAGTTTAGTTAATAGTGTGGTACCAATGTTAATTTCTTAATTTTGATAAATATACCATGGTTTTATGAGATGTTAACATTAGTGGAACTCCTTACTATCTTTGCAACATTTTTATAAATCTAAAATTATCCCAAAATTAGAAGATTATATATATTCTGCTTATATTAAAAAGGATAAAAAGTCAAGGCCAGAATAAAAAATGAAAATCCTTCATGTAGAAAAAAATAAATAAAACAGACTAAATTCTAACCGAGGCTGAGCAAGCTCAGATTCTCCTGCCTTCAGCTTCTTGTTGCCTGGTCAAAAGCAGATACCATGAAATGGGTTGGCTTAACAATGGGAATTTTTTAGCTTATAGTTTTGAGGCTGAGAAAAATGTCCAAATCAAGGCATCAGTAAGGTGATATTTTCTTCCTGAAGACCGGCTGCCAGTGATCCTTGACCCCTCTGCCAGATGGTGAGGCACAACTTCTTGCTTCCATGGCTTTCACCCTCTCTCTTTCTCTCTCTCTGAATTCATTTGATTTATAAAGGACTCTAGAAAGAGGATTAAGACCCATCCTGAATGAGGTGGGTCACACTATAAATGAAGTAGTCTGTTCAAAACGTCCTACTTATAATGGGTCTACACCCACAAGAATGGATTAAATTTAAGAACATGCCTTTCTGGGGATACAAGGAGCTTCAAATCACCACAGATGGTGTCTGCCAGGTTTCGTCACTGGAAAGTTACTGTTCTTCTGTACTCTATTCTTTGTAAGCAAGTCACTAAATTTGGCCCACACTCAGGTGAATTGGAATTAAGCTCCACCACCTGGAGGAAGTCATATCAAAGAATTTGTGGATATATGCTAAAATCACCATAGTAGTATATATATATATATGGAGATTTACTTTGAGGTCCTGCAAACATCCTTTTCTTCCTTAAAGTTTCACCCACTAATTTCAGCACTCATCCATAGATCTTGCCTGCAGCAATCATTACTGTTTCCTGTGCCCCACCAATTAGTGGATCTTAAATAAGACCATTTTGTTTTCCCACAAGTCTGCTGAATCAATAGCCCCTTTTGTCAAATGACAGGATCTCAGCTCTTTCCCTCAAGGGAGCATTGTCTTACCTATCCTTCCCACCTGTCACAGTTTCTGTCATGTGGAACCAACAGAGCAAAGACCTTACAGTGAGAGTTTGCTGGTTTGCTTAAGGAAGAGCAAAAAACCTAAGGAGGTCAGAACAAAGGGACACCCATAGAAGATGAGATCAGAGGGGTAATGGAGAGCCAAGTCCCCTAGGGTATTACATTCTCCCAAGTCAATTTCCACTATTACTCTAAGTTCTTCTGCAGGTTGATGGGCCTCTGGATCTCACGTGCTTAACTTTCTCTCTTTGACTATCAATCAGCTCTTTTTTTGAATTGAGTAGGTGTTCCTATAGCAGAGTTGTTAGGATGCCTGGATTTATAACCTTACAGGAATGGAATAGGATGGACTCAAGTTCAGCTTCCCATTCTGCCTCAGAGCCGCTGCTTCCTATCAACACTTGATGTCCAATTTCGGAAGCTCCTTCTAAACTAATGGTAAATTTCCATTCAAGAGTCCCAGATACCTTGAATTCTGTGGCTACCCCTCCCTGGCCCTGTCTGATATGACTGTATATGTCCTATCTCCAGAGTTCACATTCTTTCCAAGAAATATTTTTTGTGCCATGAAAATCTTAGGATTCTACTAGATGCCAGTAGTAGCATCACCTAAATTCATTCAAAGTTTATCTGAGCCTCAGCTTTGCCCCAACCAGCAACATTATGCAATCAACAATGTCTTCTATTAATGTGTCTAGTGGTTCCTTTCTTCTTTTCTAATTTATTATCAGTTGATAAAGCATTTTATCAATTTTGGTAGACTTCTATATAAAGAAAGAATGAATAGTCTTAGGGAAGGCTTAGTGGATTCTTCTTTGAGAAAAGTGCATGAGCTTTAGGCATGAGATTAGAGGCCTGGTTTTAGATTTTTCAGAGGCTTTTTTTTTTCTTTCCCTTCTTTCCTTCTGGTTCTGATTCTGTTCCTGATAGGCAGAGTTTTAGGTAAGTGAAGTGCTATTGAATAAAGATTTCATATGGCACATTTCAAAACATTGGCATCAGGGATTGGGTGAAACACAAAAATTTGGATGAGAACTCCCAAAGTTTTGTGGCCTTTGTCTATGTCTTCCAGTGACTATGGTTCTGGGGTAAATGTTTGATCCTCCCCGTGTTTCTTTTTCTCTTCATGTTTAAACCTGGCATGATTACTCTTCATAACCTTCAGGTGTGACCATTTCTACTTTCTTGTCTTAACTTTGAGGGCATTAGGTGGTTAATAGTCTTCCAACAACTTAAGGAAACACTGTACTATAAATAGACTAAGTGGCAAATCTCAGATCAAAGATAAGCTTACTGATTCCAAAGTTTTGTTATTTTTTGCATTATTCCTAACAGAGACAAAAATATGTATTCCTTCATAACTTACCAAAGTATTGTAAAAATAAATAAATTAAACTTTGAAATTTTTGAAAGAAGGTACCATATATATATATACAAGATGGTGCCATTATATTTCTTCATCATCCACAATGTATCCTTTGAAGACGATTGGGGACTTTTTGGCATGTCAGCTCTCCATCCTGTGTGGCATGATGAGAAACAGGTTTAATATGATTGTGGAGGAAAACTGACTGAACTTAAACGGAATCCAACTTTAGTCTAACAGACAGAACCATATTTATAAACTTTAAAATATTTATGTTTTCATATTTGTGTAGATCTTGAATTTTACATTCCAGATTCTATACCAAAAAAAAAAAAAAAAAAAAAAAAAATAAGAGATGGAAGGAAAGAAGAGAGAGAGAATGCTGTGAGGAAAAATTGCTGAAGAAATTTTTTTAAGCTCAATTATGTAGGCCCACAAGGTTTATATCATTTCGACATGCTTTGAATAAGTATCTAAATTGAACCAGAGCTAGAAATCTTTTGAAGTTCATCCATCACTAAATTTAACCTGCTTTTTGCATTGTGCATGTTGCCATGTTGATTTACCAGTACCTTTTGTGTCTCTGGGGACAATTTCTCCTCCTTAAAATTTCTTCTCCTACATTTAGAAAAACAACTCTAGCTCTGTTATATGAAGAGTTCTGTGGAATTTAAGTCCCGCAAATGAGACAAACCAGGGTATAAATGCCTTTGAAAGAACAGCTTACTCTTCTCATCTACACTATAAAACATTTCATTTCATTCCATAACTTAAAATGAGACTATTTAAAAAATAATTTTCTCAAAATATGACAAAGTAGAGTGTATTCAGCATGGTGGCAGATAGAGGATAAACACAGAAATATGTGTTTATGGAAAAACAGAATAATCATGAGCTGGCTTCTGTTATATTGGTTCAAGTTACTAACCAGTAAAATCCTCTACACTGCATCTTTAGTAGACACTGCATTGCTTGTTCGGGGAGTGTTTGAACATGAATTTGAAGACAAGATCCAGTAGAATATGTTTCCTACCACCTTCCTAAATCTGACCACAAGCGTACGATTTTCCATCCTGTTCTCTGGAATTCACTGTCCTTTGTGGTTTGCTAGAACCCTTAACCTTCAGGAAGTGCTGTAAGATATTTTCCATGTGACCTGTTCTTTCTGTGCAGGTGTAATGAGGGGGGCGGGGTCAATGTTTTAAATAATTCTGTGGCGTTTTATATGGTTAATTATTGTTGTCCATGAATGTTCATTCTAATGCATTTTAATTAACTTTTTATTGCAGCCTGAAGCTAGTTAAAGTCCAGGAGACACTTTTATAAACCCAAGCCCCTTCTCCTCCAACTCTCCATCTGTACTCACTAACTGGTTCACTGTGGGTCACTTGCAGAACTTAAAGATTGTAAGGACAGCTGGCTCTATTTTTAGTGGAATAGGAGGTAAACTTTGATCAATGAAACATCCATAAATGAAAGAAAAACACATGAGATTTTTTTATTTATCAGCTTGTTCAGTGAGGAAATATGAGCGAAATCATGTTGAAATTAATTATCTCTTTTCCTTTATCAAAGGAAAGTGCAAGGATTACGATCTTTAGCCATGTAAACTAGAAAACCTTTTCTCTTTAATCTGTTAGATCTCCCACAGTGGTTGGGATATATGATACTTGTGAATGGTGATTCTTGAAATCATCATTGAAAAGAAAGTAGGGGGCTTGAAAGAAACAGGGCAAATGAGCTAGAGTCTGGATAAACACAAAAGGTGCTGGAAGATGCTAATAGTAATGGTCCAGGAACTTCCTGATCTGGTGACCTGGCATCACCTCATACCTCTGTACAAACTCCTCATTCCATCTCTACTTCTCTACCATCTCCATTCTCCTCCAGTCAGATTTCAGCTCTGTAACTTGATGTGGGACTTCCACTACATCAGCATTCTGACTAGTGAACACCTGATCTTGTTTGTTTTCCTGAAACTTCTCCCCTGAACTTCAGTTGTCAAAGAGACTCTGCTCTGTGGTTCTGAAATTGATTCCTGCCTCTGCTTCCCCCAACCATAATGTCCAGATGTTTTCATACTAAGAACATCACCCAGACTTTAATTCCTGAATACTTGCTTTACTTGATCATTTAACTTTGATCTTCTTTAGTACTGTCCTTAGATGATAAGTCTGGCTAGAGTAGTGCAGAAAGAACAGTCTTAATTACATCTCTGAGAGTTATAATCCAATTGCCATGGATATGTACTCACTGTCTGAAGCCACCTCTTCATCTCTGCCAGCTGCAGGCTGGATGGTAGCACATGACTGTTAGAGCTGCCCCCACGCATTCCCAGAAACCTCTCAAGACCTTCCGCCTGTTTATGCCCTTCCTTGCCCATGGGAAGAACTGGACTCTCTGAAATGGGTTTAATTAAGATGGATGACCTCTCTTCTTGGTCCTCCTTAGTTTAAACATTCATTTTTAAAAAAAATGGTGGGGGCTGATCCTCTTTACATCCTTTCCTTCCTACTGAATTTATAGCTCTCCTCCTTAGTTACCCAACATTAATAGAAGCTGTCATGGTGATACAACAATCAATCAACCATATATTTATTGAGCACTAATAATTTTTTTTTTTTTTTTGCAATAGAAAGGCCAATGCCAGGTGCAGTGGTAGGGGTGGGGTGGGCTGTGTGGTTTATTATTCAGAAATGAAATAGGCCTTGGTCCTTCCTGCTCTCAAAAACCTTACTCTCCAGTTGAGGAGACAACTTAGGCAGAATTTTCTAAGAACTGAACAAACTGTACTAATTACAAATACATTTGGAGTTTGGAGAAGAGAAAAGCAGTTTACTTTGGCTGGCATGGTCCAGAAGGTCTCCATAAAGGGAAATTTGGAACTTAAACCAAGCATTGAAGGATTTAGAGAGTTCCAATAGGAGAGGAGAGGTTTGTAAAAGTGTGTTTATTAGTATTTCCTGTGTTCAATGTCCATTTCCTATATGTTTTGACTTTATGTCCATATATCTGTTGTATTTTTGTAGGTTAACTTAGATCATAGATTCCAGGAGGTGAAAAATAAATTTTCTTTAACTCTTTTTTTAACACCAAGCTTAGCTCTATGAGTTAGCTGATGATAAAAAACAAAAAAAAAACAAAAAAAAACACACACACACATTTTCATTATAGAAATTTTGGAAAGTGCAGAAAATTTACAAAGAAGAAAATAAAAGCACATGCAATCTTGCCATTCAGAAATAAACAACACAAACATTTTGGTAGATGTCTAGAAGGGTGGTCATGTACAATTTGGCAGACTGTGTATTTCAAAGCTCCAGGAATTGCATTTCCATATAGAACACAAATGTGAACAATGCTCCCAGGGTGTACTAGGCACTGGCCCTGACACTCATAATTGGGATCAAATCAAGCTTACTCTTTTATAACTAACTTTTTTTGCTTATTATTGTATGAAAATATTTTATGTATAATAAATATTTATCTCAAATATATTTTCAAATAGCTAAACAGTATTTCATTTTTGTATGTATCATAACTTTAAAAAATTCCCTACTGTTTGACATTTGGCTTATTTCAATAATTTTGGTTTTTAAAATTAATGTCATAATAAACATCTTTGTAATCTTTGTAAGTATTTGAACTTTGCTGAAATTTGTTCTTTTTTAAAGGCAACAAATTCATTTATTTGGGGTAATTGGTATAAGTTGTTATTTCTCGAGTTAAATTCCAAGAACAGGATTTTATGGGAAAAATGATCTGAACGCACAAAAATTTTATTGAAGCAGAGCACACTCACAAAAAGTGCATAGACCATTAGAGCACACTTGTTGAAGCAGCACCTAGATAAAAGAAAAAGTAAATTACTGGAAACCTCCAACATTCCTGGTATTTATCTGTCATCATGATCCTCCCAAGGGTAACCACCAAGTTAACTTCTATGCCATAGACTATTTTTGCATGTTATATAAAGGAATCATATAGAAAGCATTGTTTGTGAGGTTCATTCATATTGTTACATGTAGTTGAAGATTGTTCATTCCATTACTGAAAGTATTCCATTGTAGGAATAGACTATACTTTATTGATCCATCTACTACTGAAAAGCATTTGTATAGTTTCCAGTTTGGGGCTACTACAATTTGTACTGCTAAGGACTTTCTAGTACTTGTCTTGGTAAACTTATATAGGCATTTCTGCTAGGCATATATCCAGGTATGAAATTGTTGGGTCATAGGGAATGCATCTATCAGTTTTAGAAAACCGCCAAACAATTATCTAAAGTTCTACTGATTCACATTCCCACCAGGTATGTGAGTATTCTGGCTGCTCCACGTCACTGCAGTCCTACGTTGGCTGTCTTTTTCATGTCAGCCATACTGGTGTGTGTGCACTGATACTTTATTGTAGTTTTAATTCACATTATACTGATGACTGGTGAAAATGAGTGTCTTTTCATGAATTTTATGCTTATTGGTAATTTGAAAACCTCTTTTGTGAAATGTCTGCCCAAGTCTTTTGTCTGTCTTTTTCCTGTTGATTTGCTTTTGTTTCTAAACATTTTCTTTAAAGACTTGCTTCAAAACCGTAGGAAAGTGCATTAATATTTAATCTCTTGAGTACTAGGTGGAAGAGGTAGTCCCTGGGATCCTCATAAGTGTAAGAAAAACTGTTGAATGAAGAAGACCAAAGGATTTATTTAGATTTCAGAAGATGTCTTCTTTCTGATATGGCATTTAAAAAATAATGTTTTTTATAAAATTCCCAATGTCTCTTAGTGCATGAAATAAAGTATAAAAATGTAGCTCTTAACCTGATATATTATTTAGAAGTATTTAAAAAAATTCAAAATGTATGACTGCTCCAGTTGGAAATAAAATGACAAGGAAACAATTTAAAAATTTCTAAAGAAGACATGAAGGAAAAAAAATTTTTTTAATGTGCGAGTTTCAAAATGTATTTCTATTTAGATGGTGATGATATATACAGGGGTATATAGCAGATGTGCTGGCCTATTTCCAAGCCCTATTTGGAGGTTTTGAATCAAGGAAAGACCGTTACATTATGTGTGAAATGCCACTTCAGTTCAGAGTCGGCCAGTAAATGGGTACTACCAAATTCATAGTCTTTTCAGGCTTAGTGGGAAAAACATTCCCAGGTGCAAATAGCCACAAGTTTAAATTAAATCTTTTTTATGAAAAAAAGCAAAACAAAACAGGCAGGAAGCATTAGACAATCCATTTCTAGATCCTTCTAAACATTCTGTAAGCGGAGTGATTTTTATATTTCTAAAATTAAGTGGGTTTAAGGATGACATTATTTCTCTTTCTCAGAGAAAAGAAAAATTCTATGCCATTTCTTACTGATACTGCATTGAATTCTGAGGCTAAAAAGTTTTGAAGTTAAGAGTTAAGTGGAGTGAAATCTCACCAGTCCATTTGGGTATTCTTCCAAAATACCTTTACAAATTGTACAACTTCCATCAATTTTGGGTTGTACAAACTACTGCTTGAAGGTTCTGTCCATTACTTTCTTAGCAGTGAAAGGAACATTGTCCTCAAATATTAAGCACCAATGTGGGTGTAAGACAATATTATGTAGTCTTTGAAACATTTAGAAAAGTATATTTTATAGAGATAAGACCAAAAAAGAGCTTTGTGAGTGCGTGCTCAAACTTTGTGCATCTGGCTTTACTCTTGGTCTCTTTCTCTTTCTTGTTCAGCAGAGCAGTTTTTACTGGTTTGTGGGAAGGTCAAAAAAGGAAAGATATTTTAACTTGATAATAAAAGGCAAATAAGAGGACATAAAAAACAAATAATGGAAGAACAAAGGTTTTCCTTTCAGTCAAGAATTTCCTGACACAATCACACAAATTTCACTGAGGTAATCAATATCTTATTAAGTTTATTTCTCCAAAATTTTACCTAAGCTCACACAGGAAACTTTAAAAAACACACTAAAGTGCAAACCTTGGTCCACCATCAATCCTGTAGGATCAAAAATTGGGGGTGACTCTTAAAGAAATTTTGGTTGACTTAACTAGAACAGCTGCTCTTTATGGATTTCATCAACCCATGTGATTTCATCAACAAATGTTGCCTTTTTTTCTTCTATGGACCTTTGACCTATGATGATCATCAATTTTAAGATCAAGGCAAATGACCTAGCATCATTGTTCTGGGACTTATTATAGAAAGAAAATAAATCAAGAAATGAGGAGCGAGTTCCAAATTAGCAAAGAGCGTCATAGAGAAGAAATTGGTGGGGACTTTATGGGATTTAAATGAAGTGATTTATAAATGATATGAGTAAATAAGTTGTTATGTATTTTAGGCTTATGTCAGAAATGAAACACCATCACTTCTAAGTTTTATAAATGAGGAAGCAAATTATTATTATAGTATATGATTGTTTTCCTGTGGTTGCAATAAATAAGCAAAAATATTTTCCCTGACATATCTTCTCATAACATTTTATACAGAGATACTATAAGTCATAAAATTGGTATTCATGAGTGGCTTGTGGAAACAATCTTGTTACTTATAATCATGTCTCAAGCTTTCTCAGGCATGAATCTCAATCTCTGAATCTGTTTAATGTATATAATCAAGGAGAATTGAAAAGACCATTACTAATTACCCTTGAAAAAAGCCTTCAAATTAGACAAAAATAAAATAAAAAAGAAGAGGTATAAAATTATGTGGAAACAGTTTACTTGAAGCTTGCCATTTTAATCATGTCTCCTGTCCACAGTGCCCATGGCACGAAGACCTATTCAGACAATTTTAAATTAGGTTTTAAGCATTTTATAAACATAAGCTTTAAAGTAACCACAGAATCAGGGAGACTAGATTTGACCATCAAGCTTGGAAAATACTAACTTCAGCTATTCTTTTTGTGCTCAGAAGGCTTCAGACAATATTGTCTCTGAAGCAATAGGGTGCCACACTAGAGCTAGCTTGTTTATAAAGGAATGCCTGATTCACGTCACTCTCCTGCTCAAAAATATTTAGTTCTTTCCCTTTATCCCAGAATTAATTCTATTTTCAGCCTGACACTCGAAAGCCACCATAATCTATATTTATATTCTTATTTTCTATTGTTATTATTATTATTGTTGTTGCTTCTTGAAGCATGGTCCTCAGATCACCTACATCGGAATAAAACTGCGTGCTTATTAAAAATGAACCTCAAGCTCTCCAAGTTATTAAACACTTTAAGTGCAGAGATTTCCTCTTTTAGATGAGTCATCTTTACCAACAGGGTCTGATATCCCCAACCTGCTTTCTTGGGTTTTATCTTTGGACTCTGGCTTATAATGTACAATTCCTGATCAATTTCTTTCTCCCTATTCTATTCATTTGTCAAAACTCAATTCTAACCTCCTCTATGAAACCTTCCCTGGATGGTTTGTTTTGAGCTTTATTTTTTTCATCTATAAAAGGGGGTCATAACAAAGCCTGTTCCAGAGGATTTTGTGAGATAACACTATCACCACAACTAAAATCTGAGTCTAAGAGCTCAGAGATGGTACTTACTAGCATGATGTGAGTTGGGATCCAGGCTTGTGTGATTTCAAAGAATTCCATGCTCTCGCAGTTTGTCTCCCCTGGAAACAAACTTGTTGAATAAATTAATTGGTGAGTGATACCACTTCCATCCATTTTACTCTGGTCAGAGAAGCTCCAGACACTTGTACTTGAAGACAATTAGTGAAGTCATTTTCATAAAATAGGAGTCAAATGGGGACTTTAAAAATAAAAATTTCCCAGAAGGTTGGTGCTTTTAAACATACTCCCAAAAGTATAAGTCATCCTGAACTTCCATGGGTATGACCTCCTGGCTACATTTTTATGCTCTGGGATAAGTCTGGATCCCCAGGATATGGTTAGATCTTGTTAGGTGTGTGTAGATCCTGGATTTATATCAGTCTGAGCCAGCATCTGATCTGAGGGAGGGAAGGATAGGTGAATTCAGACTCCCCTCGAATGTTTCCAGATCTGTCTTTACTACCTAAAGCAGAAGGATGTAGGGGAAAGGTTTGAAATGAAACTTGTCCTGGAAGGGATCTACAACAAATCAGGGCCCCATACTAGAAAGCAACTAATAAGAACAATCATTAAGCACGCTTAAATCTGTTCGGCAAGGGTTGAGGACTTTTGGACCTAACTGGCAATGCGTTTGTTTAGGCTGTGGGAGATTCCCTAATCCCAAATTTCTGAATCCTGTTATTTACTCCCACAATGGCTTTTTGTTAGTGGATGTTTGGTTCAGCACAGTTATCTCTGTATCATCCCTTAGCTTACTCCCTTCTTAAACAAAAAGACATTTCTAAGAGCTTTTGCATGTCTTTCAGCTGGTTCTTTCTTTGTGTTTCCTGAATAGTCTCCTTTTATTTTGCTTTAATTCAAACATGCAAATACGAAACAAATACCATTTGGGCTAAGAAACTTACAACTAGAATTCTTAAAGTGAAAACTTTAATTCACAAGAAATAAGGAAAAGGTAAAATCAGTACTGACTTAACAAATTCAGTTTTTAAAAAAAGTAGGAAAAGGTTATTTGAAATATTTACAAGTGGAAAGAACCTGAGTTCAACCTCTTGGAATCTGAGACTACCCTAGGCGGGAACTGAATGTTTAAAATTATTCTTGCAGGAAAAGCTTGGACCCACCCTGGCAGAAGGAAGCAGAGCTTTTCTGAGAAACAGGTTAAAGGACCTAGGCCACTGCACACTCAGAGGCATTACCAGTTTTCAAAATTTAAGAGTTTGCCTTAGGAGAGAAAAAGGAGTCAACAGAGTGAGGAAAGATTGGATTCAATAAGAATGGGGAAATCAGGTCAGACGACGAACATGTTGCCCATGGTCAGTCCAAAGCATCTTTTGAGGATCTTGGAACCAGGAAATGTGAATTCACTTAATGAGATATAGGTTTGTCTGGACTTTGGGTTTCTCTATTATAATATAGACAGAGATACACTCAGGAGGACCTTATAGCTTATCTGAGCCATTCTGTGCCTCCCTCTTTTTCCACCTTAAAATTTCTCACCTATCTATTGTATTCTTTAATTTTCAGAATTTCTACTTGGTTCTTTTTCAGATTATATCTGAAAGCATCTTTTATATCCTCCTCCTCCTCCTCCTTCTTCCTGTCTTCCTCCTCCCCCTCTTCTTCCTCCTCTTCTCCTTTTTCTGTCCTGTATGTGTTCTATGTTAATTCATTATTTTAAAGTCCCATTCAGAGTACTATACTATCTCTCGTTCCTTGGTTGTTAATTCTTCCATTTCTTTTACATACTGACTATTTCTTATAATGCTGTGCTTCCCTGTGCGCTCTGTAATTTTGTCTGTAACTCTTCAGTGGAGATCTGTGATGGAGGTGACTCTATAGGACAGTTTTTACTTTGTTAACACCCTATAGGTTATTCATCACAGACTGCATTTTTTGTACTAGTGATTCAGTGTTTGGTTGATTTAGCTTGATTTAGTGTTTCTGATATTGCATAGATATTGAATATTTGGCTCTGTATCCTTGTAAGTTACAGGCTTGGGGTTCCAATATTTTTGTGGGAATTTTTGTTTTCCTCATGACTCTTTTAGGAGATATTTCAGGATGCTGAAAACCTGGGCTAGTAGGTAAAACTTATCCAGGCTCCCTGCTGTGTGTGAGGACTGTGGCCTGGATTCTGTAGCTTGGACAGGTTTAGAACCCTGGACCCCAAAGTATCTAGCCAATTCCAGGACCCCCGTAGATGTGAAGCCTGAATTCCTACTCTCAGCATAGGTTGTAGGTTCCTTCTTTGTTACCATACCTAGAGATTTATTTTTATTGCTTTAAGCTTTGATATGCATGTAAGTACATTTTAAAAATAATTTTAGTCAATGGGTTTTGGAGGAGGGATGGAGAAAGGAGTGGAATTCTATACCTGTCAGTTAACCATCTTGCCTGGAGATGCTTCCTTCTTACTCAGCAGTCATCAGCCGAAAGTGTAAGTGACCATGTAATAAAGAGGGCATAGGAGTTTTGGAATCTGGTAGCTTTGGGTTTGAATTTTATTTCTCTTACCAGTTGTGGGATCTACTTAATTTCTTTGAGCCTCAGTTTTATCACCTATGGAAACAGTCTGATGACATCCAACTCCAAAAACAATTGTATGGATTAAATGGAAAAATGCATATAAAATTGTTAGTATATAACAGGGTCTTAATAAATCTTATCTTATCCTTCCCTTCCCTATGGTTTGATATTCCAGAGATGGAGGCTCACTATGCTCTCAGGCAGCCATTTTCATTTTTTAATACCTCTGATTGTGTGTATGTGTGTGTTTTAATCTTATGTCGTTATGTTAATTATGCCATTTGCTTTCTTATATCTCTTGGCATTATAAGAGGGGGTGGTAGTTTGGGACCAAAAATAAATCCTTCTCTTAACTGCCCAATTTCTGAACCAATTGAAAAATAAAGCACAGATGTCAAATAGACAGGGATCAAAACATCAGCTACATCAGTGATTCTGGATTGGTGAAAGTAGCTTAAGGTACCAGCCACATGGATTTCCAGGATTCAACAGGACATACTTAACTACCAGGTCACAAGCACAATAGTAGTTTTTTCCCCCCACAGAGGCAAAGGCTGTCCCTGGAGCAGACCAGGATATAACCTCCTCCACAGGCAGGTCCAGCAGAGAGCCAGAACAGAGCTGAGCATGCTCAGTTCTCTCTACCAGATTCCTGAATCAGGATCTGATGAGAAGGGAGGAAGAAGGGAATGGAACAAATGAAAGAGGGAAGATGGGCTAGATATGTTACTTCAATACCATTCATGCCTGGGAGCAGAGTTTCCCACATGCAAACATTAGGAGAAGGGAAAAAGTTCTCCTTTAACCATAACTACACTTGCCAAAAGTAAAATGTGACTTAAACATGAGGAAAATGTGTAGGCCCAGCACGTGTTGATGTTTCTTAATGTTGGAAGCAGAAGACATTAAGTCATAAACGGAAATCCAAAACTGTAAGGGAATACACAGCAGAACCCAGGAAACTAACTGCACAGGTGTCAGACTACAGAAAACACAGGTAGTAGGGAGGGAAAGCAGAGATGGGGAAGAATTAAAAGCAGATTGAGAGAACACACAGGTAAGATTTGTGTAAAGTCTGTGAGAAGGGAAGATATGGACTCTTGGGAAAGGAAGTGGGAGGAAGCAACCTCAGTCCAACATTAGGGAGGGAAAAGAAGAAGAGAGGGTGGAGATTAAGAAACGAGTAAACTGAAATATGAAAGGGAACATTTTAAAGGTAAAAACATAAGGAAAGACAATTTTCTGGTTACAGCGGTTGTTTTTAATGTGCAAGAGATAATGTAGGAATTTCAAAGAAAAATTAAATTAATGGAAATTTAGCACAGACTAGAGAGAAGCACATCAAGAACTAAAAGAAGTTAGGCAGTGAAAATGTTTATAAAAATTTGGAATGAGTTTCCTTCTCACCTACCACTTATATTATACAACTTTTCATTGTCAATGCCATTTGGTATACTTTAGTTATGAAAATATTTAGTGTTAGAAATAGTTAAGTTTTTAATTTGTCACATGATAACAGGTGCAAAGGTGTAGTACTTAGTGTCTCCTACATATTGTATTATTTTCATTGAATCAAGTTGTTAGTTATAAGATGCAACATTATTTTATGTACCATAAAGACAGAAAAAAAATGCTGCCAATTAAACTTGGATTCACCATAAGATTGTAAGATGCTTCCAGATCTCAGAAATGATGAAGTGTGGGGAGAAATGTTGCATTTTAAAAATGAAACACAGTATTTTACTTTCCTAGTAGTAGTTATCAGAATTTGAAATGATCTGATTTATTCAATACATCTATTTTCTGTCTCTTTTCTATAGAATTTAAGCTCCCTGAAGACAAGTAATTTGTCTGCTTTATTCATGGCTCTGTTCCCTACCTAGGACAGTGTCTGCCATAATGAGGTATTTGGTGGCAGCTGACTGACTTACTTTTCTTGAAAAGGAGATGATGAAGTAAGGCACTAAGAAGTTGGGATTCATGTGGTACCATTATGTCACACATTCAAGAAGGGCATCTTCTTAAATGAATGCTCCCACCTAAAAAGACTTTAAGATACTCCTCTCTTAGTAGTACAGATTATACCCCAACCCCACCGCACACTCTCTTCATGGCTTAACTAGTTGCTTCGTTTTATGTGGGGTTATAGTCTGCGTCGGTGACCATCATGCATAGTTGAAATCCTTTGAGGATTCCCTAGGAAGGTACCATATTGAAGGCTAGCATAACATCTCTCAGTAATTTGAGCACAATCAAGTTTTCCTCCAAGGTAGGAGCAGATCACTGTTTCTCTTCGTGAGGATCAGGTGGAAGAATTGGCTTATATTTAGAGGCCATGCATCTGAAAACTATGTCTCTAAAGTCACATACAGCACGGCGAGAGGGTCCACTATGGTGGAATGCAAGCATGGAGACTTACCGAGCAGAGTCAAGCCTGGTCTCCCATGAAAGGGGCTTGTGCCCATTGAGGGCAAAGCAGGTAGTACCACAGGCAATAATTAGATTTTTCCCTTTTTCTTCCTCTTTCTTTCTTATGCAGGTAGGGAAAGTAAAGCATGTTCTAAGTGCATAGGATGTCACTCCAAGGGTCATGCTTATCTCACTTTGAAGGTATCCTGGAGGGATTGAGTCCTATGCCTTGAGTTGGATTAATCTAAAGAAAATCTGAAAGAACTCTGGCATCTGGAAATGCAAAAATCACAATTCCTAAATTGCTGCTGTTTTGAACATGGCTCTGTTGCCTTGTTGACTATTTAAAATATAGCTAATATTTATAGAACATATTTTAGACAGTGTTATACTATGCTAATTGTTTAGCCTCTAGACCAGACATAGAAGATGGAATTTTTTGAGGGACAGAATATCTGGCACAACTTTGAGTACTTTTCAAAGATAGTTACATATGCATTGTAGTCATTAAAGGTAATGTGATGGGAAAATTGATTTATATTTATACTTTTTTAATTATCTGATATTTCTAATAAGAATAATATCTCATATTTCCAGAGTGCTTTAAAATAATGCTTCACATTTCTACATTGCTCCCACTTTATTCCTGGATAAGATAATATATCCTAGAATAGCCTCCAGCTCCAAAATTCCTGGCTTCAATCACTAGCCTACCGACTAATTGTGGAATACTGGACAAATTACTTGTCCACTCTGTACCTCACTTTTTCTTCTGTTAAATGGGTATAACAAAGTAACTAATTCTTAGTGTTTTTGTAAGGATTAAATGAGATAATTCATACAAACCTTTTACCAATAGTCCTGATATATTGTAACTACGAAAATAAAATGTGAGCTGCCAGCTGCTACTGCTCTCCCTTATCTAATATCTCAAATTTGATTTTTATCCAACCCTATGAATGAAGAATAGGTTATTCTCATTTCATATGAAAGAAGCAGATGCAAAAAAATCAAGATCACTCCCAAAATTCATAGGTCCTGCCTGATGAATGTCAGAACAAGGACTATGTCTGCTGGTATAGTATCCCTGAGATGTTCTGGCATTTAAATGTGGAACAAAGTCCATCAGGATCTAATGATTCTACCCAGGAAAATAATCTCTCTAAGATTGCTTGCAGCTGTTTTGTTATTGTGCTCACCTTGTAGCTCCTGGGACCCTGAAGAGCCACATACTAATTCTAACAATCAGGAAGCTATTGATGTTCAGCATCTGAGATACTCTCCATCCAAAGCCCATGGTGGCCAAATGAGTTCAGTCCCCAGACCAATGGCTAGGCCCAACAGTCATCCATTCCTTGTGAAATGTATCTGGAGTGTATGTTCATGGTATTGCAATCATCACAATTTATTATTTATTGAGTGCCATCCCTTTATGTGGGGCTGCACAGAATACACACCAGAAAGGTATTTCCCCCAAGGAAATGGAAATGGAATTCAGATGGTCATGCTGCATGAGATAACAATGAAGCTACTCAGGGTGTGCAAGCTTGATTTGCAATGAGGTCAGCCTTGGAAGGCTCAGCTAGAGGAAGGGTTTGATGCAGAGGAGGGGGGGGGGAACAAGACATGTTTCCAGGTATAGGGAGCAGCATGAAGGTCAGCAGAAAATGGACAAAAAAGATGGGAGATGGAGGAGAACATGCCAGAACCACATTAGTCATGAAGAAAGAACTTGGTGGGGAGGAACAAAATGAGAGCAAATGTCCAAATCAAGAGTTGTGTGTTCATGGCTGTATCCTGGTGCCATGTGCTGTTCATACTGGGACAAACGGAAAGAACATGTTCTGCCTTGTTAAGGGAAATGGCTCCATATAGTTGCCTAGTCCAGGCTAGGAGTGGAAAGTTATATCACATCTGTATTGGTTTTTAATCTCCGTTTGGTTTTGTTTGTCCAAGTTAATGAAAATGATGTGCTATTGTTATGTAGTGATGCCAGAAAAAGTTTCACCAGAGACTTCAAAAATGTTTTTGGTACTGTGCCCATTTCATGTGGTTTCACTTTCCTCCATCTTCTCTCCTTCCACCCTCCTCTTTCACTCTCCCTTCCCCTGAAGCCCTTCTCTGATACTGATGGATTAATATGTGACTGGAAGGATATTTGGAGAGAATTCAGCTAAGCAAGCAAGCCAGCTCCCCAAAAATAAAGTGATGGAAAAATCTAAGGGTGAATGGATTTTAGAATCATTTATAGAAGACCTATTTGTATAATCATCCAATAGAAGCAACTCAAATTCATAGCTGGAGGTGCTGATGAATTAGGATGAATATGTAATACCTCCATCTGGGAATAATTAATAATAATTTATAAACTCCTTAAAGAAAGGAACTATGTCTTCACCTTCCTCAGTCAGTCTCCAGAGTGCCATAGAACCTGTTTTGTCCACCCATTCATTCCAGATTTATTAAGTACCAGGTATTATTCTAAAGCATTTGGGAGATACCAAAGAAAAATAAGGCATCCTACTTTCATGAAACTGAAAACTTTGGGGAAGTGGGATAAGATAAGAGAATGCGATATCTGCACCAAGCAAGGTAAAAATCACAAAGATATGGGGCTTATTGATGGGAGGAGTATATTACTCAGGACTCTTAGTACCAAATGGCAGAAATCTTACTCTGGCTTAAGCACAGATGGAAATTTATTAGCTCATTCAACTGTAAAATAAAGGGCTTTGCTAGATTTAGACTGATGAAATGATCTACCAGGAATCTGTCTCCCTCCGTCATTTTGGTTCTGCTTTCTTCTGAGTTGAGCTCATCTTCAGGCAGGTTCTATCTGTGTTGTGGCAAAGATAACCATTGGAAGTTCCAGATTCATTTTTTTTACCATCCAAGTAGCAGCAAAAGAATACCTCTTCCCAAAGATTCCAGAAAAACTCTGGGGCTTTTTCTTGTTGGAGCAACTTGGGTAAAGTGCCTATCAATGAACCAATTATGGTTGCCAGACCAATGGAGTAGGTTGTTAAGTGAGACTTAGGTTAGATGTCACCTTCCTGGAGTCCAGTGGGTGGTGCCAGTTCCAACCAAATCACAGGACTCAAAATGAGTGAGTGGGCATTTTTTCCAAATGAAAATTAGGGTTAACAGAGCAAGAGGGTATGAATGCTGAGCAAAGAAAAGCAACAAAACTTTAGAGACACCCTGAGCGGTTGGCGGGAATCTATGAAAGATTTGTTGGCATTTCAGGGGTCCCTCAAAGGTTGAAATGACTTTGAGGGCTGAAGTCGAAGATTGGGGGCGACATTTACTCCGTAATTCTTCCACTCATATGTGAAAGACCTTAGTCACATGCTTACACCTAACTGGAAAAAAGAGCTGGGACATGCAGTCCCTAGCAGTGCTGCCATAATGTCTCATTAGAGGGAAAGGATAGTTTTGATGAACAGCTATTGTTTCCCATCACAAGGGAGAATTTCCTTAGTCAGGGAGGTCTCAGATGACTTCACAGAGAAAGTGATGATTGAGGCGAAGTCTGAAGAAAGAGTAGGACCTAACCAGGAGAAAAGTGGTGATGTGTATGTATGTATCAGCTTTGGTTTAGAAAGGCAATGATCCAAGGAGAAGGACAGCATGCTCAAAGTTTTCTCTGCAGGATGAAACATGGCAATTTCTAGTAACTGAAAGCCAGAAAAGATTCTTCCTCTATCTTTATCATGCCTTTCTATCTAAAGTAAAGCCCTGCAAAGACAGGGACCTATTATGGGCTTACACCTTTGTGTATAAGAACAAAGATAAAGGATACCCACTGTTTGTTTGCTATTTGGTCAATTCCTAACCTTTTGCTTCAAGTGAGCTTTTTGAGAATACTGATGAGAGTGTAAGGGAGCTGGCACTGTCATACATTGCCCTTGGGCATTTGAATTGTTTCAAAATGTTGAAAATCAATTTTGCAGTGCCCATTGAAATGTACTGTTTGACTCAGAAATCTGCATTTTGACAATCCGTCTGAAGAAATAAAAGCAGTAATCCACATGCTTAGCTATACATACATGTTTATTGCATCATTGTTTATTGGGCTATCTATCATTTTATCATTTGGGGAATGGTTGAATACTAGAAGGTTTTTTATTTTTTTTTTGAGGGAGCCAGTAACTGAACCCAGGTCTTTGCATGTGGGAAGCTGGGGCTCAACCACTGAGCCACATTGGCTTCCCCGAGTTGGTTCCCTCATTTGTTCTGCTTTTTGTCCATTTTTGTTTCTTCAGAAAGCACCAGGAGCCAAACCTTGTACCTCCCATGTGGGAGACAGGAGCCTAATCGCCTGAGCCACATATGCTTCCTGGAAGATATTTTAATACATTGGAATTTTATGCCCCTCTTCAAAGAATGGGTTAGAGCTATATGGGTTGCCCTAAGAGAAAATCCTTGAGATAGAATTAAGTGAAAAGTGAAAATGCATAATAAAAGTATTGTATAATTTCCTTCTTTTTAAAAAGGAGGGGGTAAAACCCTTTAGATGCATGTATACATGCACAGTTATCTACATACGCATATTTTTGTCTTGTGGACATGCAGGCAGGTGTGGAAGTATTTACACCAAAGTGTTAACACTGTTGCGTAAGAGGTTAGGACAGGAGGCAGAGGTGAGAGAGATTACTAATTTTAATTCATGAATCATTTAACTTGTCACAATGAACTTGCATTGCTTTTCTGATATTTTAATCCCATCAAATGAGTTGAGATGTGCAGAGAGTGGCATCTAATACAATAGAATTTTAGATTTGAAAGAGAATTTGGGCATCATTCCGAGAAGCTAAAAGGGGTAAAGTAACTTTCTTAAATCTTATTATGGCTAAATAAATAAGTGCTGAGATTTGAATCTGAATTACTTGATTAAAAAAAGTTTGAGGGAATCGGATATGGCTCAAGCAGTTGAGTGCCTGCCTCCCATATGGGAGGTCCCGGGTTCCATTCCTGGTGCCTACTAAAGATTCAATTCCTGGGGCCTCCTGGTGAAGGCAAGCCAGCCTGTGCGGTGAGGTGAGCTGACACAGCAAGATGACGCAACAAAGAGAAACAAGAGGCACAGAAAAACGAGCAGCAAATGGACACAGAGAGCACAAGCAGCAAGGGGGGGATAAATAAATAAATAAAAATAAATCTTAATTAAAAAAAAGAAGACAAACAAACAACAAGCAGACAACGAGCAAAAAAAAAAACAAAACAAAAATGAGCAGGGAGCAGATGTAGCTCAAGCAGTTGAGAGCCTGCCTCCCACATGGGAGGTCACAGGTTCAGTCCCTGATGCCTCTTAAAGAGAAAACAAAAACAGGCAACCAGCAGACAGCGAGCGAAAACAATGAGCAAATAGATGAGGAAACCATCTCAGGGAGGTAAAAAAAAAAATATATGAGACTTTCTAATTGCCACCAACCATCATTTCTATTTTTGCCAGCTTTTCTTTGTGTGAGTAATGGCTATTTGTTGAGCATGTACTGATTGCCTGGTGCTGTGCTAGACCCTGGAGATGCAGTGGTGAACATGGCACTTGTGGGCTCTGAGCTGGTGGAAACTCAGTCTAGCATTTACATTCATTAACATCTGTGAACTATTGCAGGGAATGTGAACAATCCATAAACCATCTATGTCTTCGGGCACATGATTAATAGAAAAATTTCTCTTTGAAACCGTCTAACGATTTTCCCAGATATACAGTTTCTGGGTAATAACTTTGTTATTGCTGTTTCATTCACTTTAATTGTCATCTGATATGTAAATATTATTTCTACTTGAGCTGGTTGCACGTCTCATTTGGCAAATACTACCTTGCCTGATGTCATCCATCTTGCACTCTACTTTAGATGTATGACTTACTGGATCTGGAAGAGTGTTAGTCCTAAATTAGAAAAAAAAAAAAAAAAAAGGAATAAGGAGTTTGAGATTCTCATATTAAGTCCCTGTGGAGATGTCCTCCCCAAGAGACAAATGTCTGTAGTAGTCTTCCATTGGGGTGCTTGACTACTTAATACTACGAATAAATACTGCCAGAGAGTCTCCACTTTTATAATGACCCATAACTTTATAAGATACTTTCAGATTTGAAATTCCAAGAAAATAAAAGCTTTATTTGGGTAAAAGATAAAAGAAGTGAAGCAAAATGATGGGGGGATTTATTCAAACACTTTTACCTGAAATAAGCTTATCTTTGAGTTGGATGGAAAAAAATTTTTTCTGGATCCTAATTTGATGCTAAGAAAAAGATAGATTTGAGAACAGATTCTTAATGAGCCAGTTCAACTTTAAAATGCCTTAGTTCTCCAGTTTAACAATTCTTCTCTTGTGTGAGCTAAGGCAAAGTAGTACATTACACATTGCTTGATAGGCTTTTGAACTTTCTAGCTGTAATTTACTGTGATAAAGCAGAAAAAACATAAATCTATACTTTACTGGTCAGAAAGCTTTTGTATCATTACTGATCTACTTTCGTAATTTACTTTTATGTTGCAAAAGACACATCATGATAATCTGTCTCTCTGATTATTTCTTGGCATCAGTGGAAACTTCTTTTCTCAAACACAATCCTAACAGTCAGTTAAAAGAATTGGGCCCAACATGCAATTCTGGACCTAAAAGCAATTCTGCACATCTGGCTTCTCTTCTTTATTCCCAAGGAGTTACATCTTCATAAATATTTTATATGTATATTTGAGAGTGACTTTCAGATGTGGTTGGCAGTAAGCACATATGCCATCATATGTTTGAGAAATAAGAGGAGGGGCAATGAATACCTAGGTTTGCCTAGAACCTATTCATTCATTCATTCATTCATTCAACAAACATTTATTGAGTGTTTGTTATATAACTGACACTGCACTGGGTCCTGGTAATTTAAAAGTAAATAAGATAGATATCCCTCCTGTAATGGAGTTGATACATGGGCAAAACAAATATTAATCTCACAAATACTTATTTGCCTAAAATTGTGATCCATACTATGATGAAAAATTATAATGTGCTAGGAGATCATATAACATAGACATCTAACCTGGACTGGGGAATCCAAGAAGACTTCCAGGGAAATGTAACATTTAAGCATTTAAGTAAAAACCCTGAGATATTAATGAGAGCAAGTGAAAAGAATGGCAAGGGAGAAACCCAGACGAAGAGAATAGCATGTGCAAGGGAGCTTGGTGCATTTGAGGGGCTAAAATATAGCTGATAACTCCCAGATTTAAGATTCTGGTTCCCTCCCTTCCTCTGAAATCCAGTCTCATCACTCCAGTTGTGAATTTAACAGTCTTTATCTGGATGTCTATCAGATGGCTCCAACTCACTAAGTACAAAGCAGAGCACTGGTTTTTCTCCTCAGACCTGCTCCTCTCCCAGGGTTTGCTGTCTTAGCATCACCATTTACTTACTCAGACCAGAAACCTTGGAGAGTTGGCTCTTCTTTTGTCCTCATATCAACATTCAGTCCCTTCGCAACTCCTGTTGGAGCTGCATTTAAAATATCCCTGAATATCGCTGTTTCTCAATATCTCTGCTTTTCAACCTGCTTCTGTCTCCACTCTTGTACCTCCTCAGTCTATTCTGCAAACAGAGGTGAATTTTTAAGCCTTAATCATATCCTGTGATTACCTCCACCTCTCAACCCCTTGAGCAAAAACCCTTCTGGGCTTCCTATGACGCTTGCAATGAACTGTAACCCCTTACCTGGTCCCTGCATGTCTTTCTGTTGCCATCTTGTGCCCCTCTCCCTCTCATCCATCTGCTCCAGAATAGTCATCTTGTTCCTCAAAAGATACAGTTCACAACTTGGGATTGTCACCCCCATCTCTTTCTGAAATGCTCCTCCCCTGGGGATTTTCACAGCTTGCCTCTTTAATTCACTTAGGTCTCTGTTCAAAAGTCTACTTTTCAGAGAGGCTGGGGCAGAGAGGCTGCCCCAAGGACCCTAAGTAAAACAGCTCTTGCCTGTTTTCTTTTTTTGTGTACCTCTTTCTCTACCTGACATTATATTCATTATATTTTATATTCCACATTCATTTGTTTTGTTAAGGGCATAGTCTTTATCCCCTTTGTTTACTTTTCTAATACCAAGAAAAGCTTGTGAGCCATTACAGGTACTCAATAAATATTTGTTGAATGAGTGAATGAAAGCCAGAATGATGGGATATGGTAAATGAAGGGAGAAGTGGTATAAAAGGAGTTTGGGAAGGTAGCTGGTTTTAAAATATGCAGGGTTAAGGATTTGGGATGTTCTCCTAGGAAAAGTGAGAAGCCATTGAAGATTTTAAGAACAGGCTGTGATACAATCTAATTTGCATTTGTAAAAGTTCTCAGTGAAATTGCCTGTGAGCTTGAATGTCTTGACCTCAGGAACAGATTCAATGGATTTGCCACTTAAAAAAGCACTTTCATTTAAAAAAAAATTTTTTTTGATAACTATAACTAAAAACAACTCATGCTATAGAAAAGAGTATCATTTTTAGTCTAGCGGGGCAATAGCTGCGATATAACTTTTAAGACTTTTAACATAAACATTATTTTCAAATAATTAACATTTTATTTGGGTGGAGCTGGTGTAGCTCAGTGGTTGAATGCCTGCTTTGCATGTACCAGGTCCTGGGTTCAATCTCTGGTACCTCCTAAAAAAACTGGGGACAAAATATATTTTCTTATGCCTTTATATATTATGTTAAAGCCTTGATAGATGTAGCTTACTTATATCCTTATG
>JAQZBX010006981.1:0-11323 GCA_029593785.1 Cabassous unicinctus | reverse complement strand
CACTTTGAGTTCACTGAGGGAGACATAGAAGGCAGCATTTCCCAACTTGATTTGACCCTGGATCCTCTTTTTCACAGAGCACCTGTTCTACAGGACGTGGGCTTGGGAATCACCGATGGACTATGGCATAAAGGATGCCGATATAACTCATTTGATACTAATGCGGCGGCTTCATGGCTGTGCTACCTGTGCAGTCAGAAGGGGCATTGCACCTGGTTTAATGCTCTGCTGCCGCCCTTTTGAATTTTTTCACGATTTTTCTCTTTGAACGTGTGTTTTGTAGGTGAAGTCCGCAGGGACAACGGAGCATGCGCCTGAGCAGAGGCGTTACGCCGAACAGCAGCGTGCACACACCAGGGGCCAGGACTGCCGGCAGTATGTGCACGAGGCAGTTGACCAGGCTGTCCGGCAGTGGCGTGTACCTCTCTGAGGCAATCCGGGGCACCGTGGACACCCAGGGGGCTGCAGAAGCCAGGACCTGGGCCCAGATTGATGGCGTCTAAGAAGGCAACCTCAGCAGAAGCAGCAGCGGCGGCAGGAGCGAAGAGGGTTATGTGTGGGCGCAGCACGCGGTGTAAGGCCCCCTTGCGGGTCATTTGCATTCCAGTCCAGTTCTGTGGCTCCTGCACAGATATTAACTCTCAGGCCTGAGCGCTGGGACAGGAACTTCCTGTACTCTGGTAATAAACTTTGTCAGTAAATTAAATACAAAATAAAAGTGTACACATGGATATTGCAATAAGGCTTATCAGGGAGTTAGTAGAATTCTTCTAGGGATCTCTGGTTTCAAAAGCAACATTGCAAAGCTGTATGCAAATACTGTATCCATAGGCTTAGAGATAAAAATTAAAGATTGCTGCAGTCAATGGAAGAGAGCATGTTCATATAATGCTTTGGATGAACCAATAAGAGGAAGACAATTTTAAAAATCCTTGTAATAGAATATACAATGATGGAATGCATAAACAGGCATTTTGAACTATATACAATCAAGAAGCCACTTTCAGTTTATTGTGCAATCTCCACAAGTTACAGGAACTGTTAGAGGAAACATTAAAATACGATTGTGGCTGGTCTCACTCTGCAGCACGCCTGAGGTCCATGCCTTAGACGGACGGTGTACTTTTCGCATTTTCTTGTTTAATAAACTCTTTACTCCCTTGCCTAAAAAAATTAATAAAAATAAAAAATGCTATTGTATAAATTTCCATTTACATTTAAATTCAGGCTTACACAAAACTGATTTGTTTGAAGAATTAAATCTTTTTGGAAAATTAATTCACAAGAGTTCTAATGTACTAATATTTATATTTTGAAATAATTTATCAGATATTTTCCCCAATGTAATCCCAGGCTATAAAATAGCCATAAAAACTCTGGCAGCAGCAGAAAGATCTTACTCAAAATAAAAATTATGAAATTATTTGAGATATTGAATTTTCCAAGAAGTGAATGGCATCACTTTCAATTATATCAATTGAAAATAAATTTTCAGAAAACTATGCCAGAAAAATCTTGTCATCAATCAAAATACTACATTAATGAAATATAACTTATTGTATTATATAAAATTATGACAGCTAAATAACATTTTTTTGAAATTTGTAAGTTTACATTTTTACTCATCTGTCATTGTTACCCTCATTATGTTATAAGTATTAGCATGTTTTAAAAGAGAAAATCTGTATACTTTTGTACCTTCAACTGTACTTTTATCCTGCTTTTTGAACAAAGGTTCTCACATTATCGTTTTACAGTGAGTTCTACAAATGATGTAGCCAACCCTGGATACTAGGCATGAAATAAAAAATGACCCAAATTATTGTTGCCTGATAGATGTTCTGAGATGTTTCCAGTGTGAGGATCAGGGTGTGGACAAATGCATGATGTGGATTCACTTTCCACCAGACAAGCCTTAAAATCCATCCCATTTTCACATTGCAATGATAGATATAGGCCATTATATAATTTGTCATAACCTACAAAATTGTTCAGGATAGAGTGTAAACTATAATGTAAGCTATAGTCCACAGTTTGTAGCAATGCTTCACCATGTGTTCATCAATTGTAACAAATGTACCACACTACTGAAGGATGTTGTTAATGTGGGAAAGTGTGGGAGGGGAGAGGATGGGCCATATGGGAATCCCCTGTATTTTTTTAAAGTAGCATTCATGTAATCAAAAGCTTATTTAAAAATAGAAATTAAAAATTAAAACAAAAACAAACAAAAAAAGAAGGTCTTAGATTAAACTCTAGCAGCAAATTTGATGTGCAAAGAGCTGGACTAAGGCACCCCACTAATAAATTAAGTCATTCGGGCACACACACACACACACATACACACAAAGAACTTAGGAGCTAATGTAGACCAATAGCAGAGAAAGTAGATACAAAGAAAAAGTTTGCATACCACAACGTTGTGGATGGATTTATCAGCAATTGCCTCTCTTTAAGGATTGGAACAGTCAAAGTCATTTGCTGATAGCGGGGTTTCTCTAACATTTCAAAAGAATTTCCGTAAATGGGAAGAGGTATCTTTAGTATTGGGGTTATTTCCAAAACGTTAAAAGGGTAATTTTTAATAAGGATGGAGAACAAGTGAGGTGGATTTTCTGGTGTGCTTTTGTGAAAGGTGTGGGTGGGTTGTATATGTGATCATAGTTGTGTTGTGGTGTGTTGGTGGTGGTGCTGATGAGGATCTGGGTGGATTTACTGGAGGGGATGACATGTATGGGGAGAGAAGCAGGCACCACAGTATAAAGAACCTAATAGATCATATTAGAGACTTTGGGCTTTATTCTAGGGAACTGGATAATCTTAAAAATCTTGAAATTAAAGTGCTCTACTGTTTCTTCAATAATCTTTGTACCAATCTTATGAGATAGAATAGTTTCCCACAGCATATTTCAACCACAGTTTACTAAAGAGAATTTTAATTGATGACATCATTTTATGAATTGGGACGTTTGATGAAAATTATAGCTTCCTTACTTTGTGAGGAATTTTCACAGGTCATTTCCTGTAGGAAACATTGGGCCATGTCTTTGTTCAAAGAAAGCTCCCTGGCTTCACAGGATGTTTTATGACACTTCACTCCCTTTGATAAATTGATAAGGTGCTTTGAGCAGGCAACCAGAGCAAGATCACAATGTAACAATGGGCCTGGGTAGGTAAGAGGAATAATTTTAATATCATGATTACATATCAATGAATGTTTTTCTCAACCGTGATATAATAGATCATACAACCTCAATGCCTCCTGAAAAACTTTGTTTTTAATGTGCCCAACCATTGAATTTTTTAAAATCCAGGTATAAGGAATTGGACTGTAAACCCTAGATGTTTAAACATTTAGAAGTATGTCCTGAGAATTTAAAGACTTCCCAAATTTTCAAAAAAACTATTAGATTATTTAATTTCTCTTAGATAATGCAATAACTTAAAACCATAGAATGGCGTCTTCAGATCCTGGGAACTTTCCTAGACCAGTGTTTTCTAAAGAGGAGTTAAGGGGGTGAAGATGAGAGGGAGTGGGGAGAAGCTGAACTCAAAATGTTTTATTAATAGGGGTGAGCAATCAAAGAAGTTTAATTACAGCACACCAGTCTCACAGCTCATGGGATTCACATTAGTTTCCCAGTAAAATTCAAAATCACTACAGACCTTCAGGGTAGCTTAAGAATAGCTGCAACTGGGGTCTATAAAATGCCACATGTCTAATATACATTAATTTTAATGATCAATTACCTTACAAAAAGCAAGGACAAAATCTGAGGTTGTTTTTAAGTTTAAGGATGGGGGAATTTAGCTCGTATCAGTTGTTAAACTAGAACATTTCCTTGATGGAGCAATATTTACCTTAATTTTTACACAAATTATTAGGATTACAAAATAGAGGAAAAATGAATTGTTTCAGGGACCTTTGGAAATTTGGAAGAACCTCACAAAGAATGAGTTTCAATAATTGTTTTCTTTATTAATTGCCTAGAGCCCTAAACAAATATTTATCCAGCACCTACTCTACTATGTCTTCACTTTATGGAGCTAAGGGGAGGCTTAGATTGGGCAGAAATACTCAATGGCTTTTCCACATTTCATTACCTTTTCTTTCCATGGAAGGACTAAATAATTGCTGTGCTCTCTCTGTATGACTAGATTGTTCTTGGTATGGTGAGAACTCGCACTCTGATGATTTTATGATGGCTTGTTTCATTTCAGTTTACTAATACATTAAAAAGTATATTGAATAGTTAAAACGTATTGAGCCCTTACTATGTCTCTACCACTATTCCTAGAAACTTGTGTGTGTGTTTGTGTGTCTTGTCAAGTCGACACAAAAATACCAAAAGATTGATGTTACATCCCCATTTTCTACTTGAGGAAATGAGATTCACAGTGGAACATTTACAAAAGTCACAGAACTAGTAAGCGGCTGAGCAATGATTAGAACCCAGGTTTTCCTGACATCAAAATCTGGTTATTTCCATTATACAAGAGGGCTCTACATTTACTGAATACCTTTACAGAGCTAGAGGTCTGGAGGGTTTCCAGTAGACACATCCAAGCACAGTCTGCTCTTTTGTTTGTTTTTAAGTTTGTTGGATCCTTAGAACACCGACTTTTTTTTTTTTTTTTTTGTCTTTTACTAAGAAAGAATCTGAGCCCCAGAAACTTTTTGCAAATTGGCCAAACATCACTGGAAAAAGTATACTGAGAATCTTTCCAAGGAGAGCGAGCACCTTGAAGGAGATTCTGCTTATTTAGATGAATGAATTTTCTGGAAAAGTCCCATGGGTTAAGTACCATCTATATGTTGATTATTTCTGATTTTATTCCAGTTCTCAGTGTCTCCATTGAGCTGTACAGTCTTAAAGCCAATTGCTTATTTGATATATTTATTTGGATATCTAATAAGGCATTTCAAACCTTTCAAATCCAGAGCAGATCTCTTGATTTTCTTTCCCAGATTTGCTCCTCTCGTACTCCCCTAGTTCAGGAAATAATTAGCAAACCAACAAAAGCTGATTAGTCATCTTTAAGTCAGTCTCCTTTTCCTCTCACCTCCCACCTCAAATGCATCAGAAGTCCTTCGCCTTTACCTCCAAACTACACCCCGAATCTATTCACTTCTCTCCGTCTCTACCATATCACCACAGTTCAAGCCATTGTTATCTCTTGCCTAGACTCTCACCTTACCTGCTAACTTGCCTCTCTACTTTCACTCTTGTTTCCCTATAACCACTCTTTACAAAGCAGTCAGGGTTATTTTCTTAAAATGTAAATCAGGTCGTATTATATCCTTATTTAAACTCTTCCAGTGACTCTATCACATTTACATTGGCACAACTTGATCTGCCTTGGAGGTACCTGCTTGCTTCTCTGATTTCATCTCTTTCTACTCTTCCTGTAGTTCACTGACTAGATTTAGTTTTCTAAAAAGGCTAAGTATGTTCTTGCTTTATTGTCCTTACATTAACTTAGCTGTTTGTTACCTAGTCTATTCAGTTATAATAAAGCCTTCTCTTCCTGATTTGATTCACTTAGGTATGACTGTAAAGTTATGAGAATGATCTTTTAAAACAATCATGCCATGTATTCCATTACACAGAAATATTTATTAGCAGACACAGAGATGTGTCACTCAGACCCTCCTTCAAGAAAGGACTAGCTACCCAGATTCAAGTTAGCTGACGTTCTTCATATGTCAGCTTTATCAGTGATTGCTTCAGCTTTCTAGCCAAGGTTGTACTATTCTTTTGAGTGCCTCAGCCAATGAATGAGCAAGGTTGATGGTCAGTGAGCTCATGTTCTTTGGGGAATGACCCCGGCCAATTACTGAGTAAGGCAGTGAGACAAGGTCCTGGCTGTTTATGTCCAGTGGAGGACTCCTCTAATGGGAAATCTTTGCTGTAGAGTTTCCTGTTTATCTGGTCGTCAGTGTGATTCTGCTGGTTCCTCATACCGAATTCTGCTTTTTCCCTTTTCCTTTCACAGTGTTACTCCCGATTATATGCCTTTTGCACTCCGAATTCCATCTCAACATCTGCTTCCCAGAGAATTTATTCCATATCCCTACTATGTCCAGGCACATTCTGGACACAGAGGATTCATCTGGGAGCAAAGGAACACAGCATAAATGCAATAATCTTACATTCTAGTCAGGAGACACAGACAGGATATAAGCAAATAAGTAACAAAAATATAGAGAAAGAAGTTTTATGAAAAAATTGAAAAGCAATGAGATAGGGATCAACTGAGGGATTGATTTAGATCAGTAGATTTAGTTAGGGTAGCATTCTCTGAGCAATGACATATAAGCTGGTATCTAAGTGATGTGATAGCACCAGCCTTATAAAGATCTGGCATAAGAACACTGAAGAAGGCATGAACAGCAAGTGCAAAGGTCCTAAGAGGGCAATAAGCTTAAAATGTTTGAGAAAGAGAGAGAAAATGTGTCAGGCACTGGCTAAGCTCATTGATTCATTATTTCCTTTAATGAGAAGAGCAACTCTGTGAGGTAGGTACTCCTGCCAGCCAGGTTTCCAGCAGGAAACAGATAACACACTTAATGAAAGCCTATTTATGGGGAGGGTTAAGTAACCAACAAGAGATGGCAAGGAGCCCTAACAACAGGGGAAGCCATTTCGCTCCCCTTCCTACCCTCTCCATGTCTGAACCTGGGGAAAGCCTAACACTCCAAGACATGGGAGAGACGCCACTAGATGGAAGTATGGCCTTAGTAAGAGGGTCGCAACCACTGCACCACAACATCCTGGCAGGGATGGAGTGAAAAAATACCCTAAACTCGCTTCCCTCCTGTCCAATTTTTTGTCACTGCCCCATTAATTAAACCCAATGAGAAACCCAGCTGAAATATTGTATAGAGGCCAGCTTCCTAGTACACATCTGGGTGGAGAAGGTAGGAAAATGGATCTGGAGCGGCAAAGAAAATGTTGTACAGCACTACTGTCATCTCCATTTTATAGGAGAGAAAACTAAGGTTTTATACTGATTTTAAGGTGCCTATGTTTTCACATTTTAACATCTGAAATAGGGACATGCTTTAAAAGCAACGTGGTGTCATAGTTGAATTGGGAGCATTTGCTGTTCTTTCTTAGTGTCACATAAAATAATAGTGCGTTTTACAATTAATGGAATCTGTTATTTTATGAAATAAGGGTTACCAATACAAAATCAGGCAGCCAGAAAATGGTCAAACATGATCCAAACCTGGAGAGGTGCTGGAAAAAAGATTGGGAAAGAAGAGAAACCCTCTAACTCCTAACCTACCTTCTTTCCTTCTTTCTTTCCCTCCCTCCCTCCTTCCTTCTTTCCTTCTATTTTTTCTTTCATTCTTGCTTTCCCTCACTCTCCTCTCTTCTCCCCTTCTCTGCCAGCTCCACCTTGTCTTTTTTAAGAGGACTTTGTTTCTCTAGAATCTCACTTATCCAACTTGGATGGTTGACCTTGGCTTCTTAAATCTATTGCATGGATCTCTATCTTCATTATTATCTATGAACATTGGTACTGAGAGTTGAAAGGCTGAGATGGGTTATTTAACAGGACATGGCCTTTTTTTCATTTTTGATTATAGCAATTTTTATTTATTTATTTTAAAGAAACTTTAGATTACATAAATGTTACATAAAAAATATAGGGGATTCCCATGTGCCCTACCCCTTCCCCTCCGGCACTTTCCCACATTAACATCCTTCATTAGTGTGGTACATTTGTTACAATTGATGAACACATATTGAAGCATTGCCACTAACTGTGGATTATAGTTTACATTATAGTTTATACTCTGTCCCACTCAATTTTGTAAGTTATGAAAAAATATATAATGGTCTTTTCTGTCATTGCAACATCATACAGGACAATTCCAATGTCCCAAAAATGTCCCCATATTACACATATTTTTCCCTCTCCCTCCCCTCAGAACCTCTGGTGACCACTGCCTCCACATCAGATAAAAGTTCTTCCATTGCTAGAATAACAATAAGTCTATAGTGGAGTAATAGTAAGTCTACTTTAGTCCATTGTTCATTCCCTAATCTTGAGGATTTTTTGGATGGTGATTTTTTGGATTTTTTGGATGGTGATTTTTTGGATTTTTTTGGAAGCATCAGTTAGATGCTTCTAACTGAGAGGGTGCTTAAATCCCATGGGGCAGATGGATGGAACTATCTTACTTGCAGTTGCAGATACTCTCTGTTCCTTGGGATAGGTGTTGTCCACCATCATCACCTTGTTAGTTGTCCTGGGTGAGTCCATTGAACTGTGAGTAGGTGTTGCAACTCTGTTGAGATTCAGGGCCCAATTGGCACATGGACAGACCAAAGATTTAAGTTTCTTGGACATACACCTATCAAGTACAGTACTAACAATAGGTTCAAATAGAGGGGGCAAAAAAGCCACGTATAAGGAAACCACAAATGAATCCAATTCTGTCACATTCGGGAGTATAAATTCCAAGGTAAGGCCCACTAGCAGGGTGTCAACTCCTGAGCTGTCTGCCCTGCCAATAGTGTCTGGATGTCCCTAGAGCCCTCAGGAGCCCCGCTATTTGAGGCACTATTTACTGTGGCAGTCAGTGAGATCCTGCTGAGATGTGCGTAAGTGTAACCTCTGGAATGACCTCTTGACTCACTTTGAAATCTCTTAGCCATAAGAACTCATTTATATTTACCATTTCCCCCTTATGGTCAAGGTCTTTTTTCCAGGTGCATTGCTAGTTGGTACTTGGTAATAATCCCTTGGTGCCAGGAAAGCTCATTCCCGGGAGTCATGTCCCATTTTGGGGGGAAGTTAGTGCATTTATTTGCTGAGTTTGTTTTAGAGAGAGGCCACATTTGAGCAACAAGGAGGCCCTCAGGAAGTAACTCTTAGGCATATAATACTAGGCTAAGTTTCAATTTCAAAAGAAAAGGTTTATAAGAACAATCATCAGTATCAAGGGCCTGGTGCAATGGTCCATCCTCCTTCATTAGGCACTGCCCCTGTACATTGGGGATTCTTGCTGTCCCATTAAAGAATGCAGCAGAACTTCCCATGATGAGAATTCTGTATTCTTTTGGTTATTGTATATATCTCCAACCACCGTGACAATGTCCTATGAAGACTTGAACACATTCATATGCTTTAGAGGCATGCCCCAGATGAACCACCTCCCATGCATCACCCATCATTGACACCCAGCACCAGTGATCCTCCCCTGCCACAGCTGAGACCCTTCTGTGATCCAAAATTTCTCCAAAGATGAAGCCAAGAAAAGAAACAAATGAAAATCATAAGAAAATGAAATCATAATGATAGTTTTAAAAATAACATATAAAATACAAAAATTTTTTTTAAAAATTTAAATAAGAAAAACTTTTAGACATTATGTCTTTCATCACTGTTAGATCTGTTATCTTCTATGTACAGTGAAATTTTCTTGTATGTATTCCTCCAACATCTTTTTTTTTTTTTTTCATTTTATCTACAAAGAAGCTTTAGGTTACAGAAAAGTCATCTAGAGAATATAGGGGATTCACATATACCCAACACCCTCCCCATTTTCTTCTTTCCCCTATTAATAACATTTTACATGCAGATGGTATATTTGTTACAATTGATGTATAAATATTGAAGCATTGCTACTAACCTTGGTCAATGGTATACATTGTGATTAATATTTTGGAGTGTACACATTTATAAATTTTGATGAAATTTAAAATGGCCAGTATCCATTATTGTGAGATCATGCAGAACAATTCTAATGCCCTTAAATTTCCCTATGTTCCATCTATTCTATTCTTCCCTCCCTCTCCCCTTGGGATCTAAGGTAACCACTAAGTTTCACTTTTTAAAGAATAAGATTCATAGTTACTTGCAATAATAGTGAGGGCTTCACATATTGGTCTGTTTTCCTTTATTAAGCACTGCCTATGTTCTTGAGAGACTCTTGCCCCTCTATTTGAGAATAACATGACTCTATAGTATGAGAATTTAATATTTTCTTGTTTATTATATGAGTCTCCACCCACTGATATAACACACTATGAAAAGATGAACACTTACATATTTCACAGAAGCCTGCCCAGGTGTACCCTGTCCTATATACACCCCCCCCACCACATCCAACATCCTTCACCAGTAATCCTCCCCTACCATATTTGCCAAAAGAACATTCCCAATGTTGTAGTTTTAACCACAGACCTGCAAATCCCCAGAGTTCACATGCTCCTTCCACCGACCTTCCCCCCAGTTCCATGGATATTCCAACCCAACCCCCCCAACTTACCCTCGCACTGACCAGCACCACCAAACCCAATAGCATCACTGCTTCACTGTCATGTCCATCCACTTCACAAGTACACCCTTGCACCTTATCATAGATTTTGCCCATATGGGCATTGGCTCACAACCCCTCTATGCCCTTTCTGTGTCTTGTAAACCTGTCTTCCAGACTCTAGCTCCACGAGTCTGCTCAATTTGTTTAATTCATATTAGTGAGGTCATGCAGTATTTGTCCTTCAGTGCATGGCTTACTTCACTCAACATAAGGTCTTCAAGATTCATCCATGTTATCCCATGTGTTAATACTGCATTCCTTCTTACAGCTGAGTAATATTCTATTTCATGCATATACCACAATTTGCTTATCCATTCATCTGTTGATGGACATTTGGGTTGCTTCCAACTTTTGGCAATGGTGAATAATGCTGCTATGAACATTGGTATGCATATACCTGTTCATGTCCCTGCTTTCAATTCTTCTAGATATATAACCAGCAGTGGGATTGCTGGATTATATGGCAGCTCTATAGTTAGCTTCCTGAGGAACCGCCAAACTCTCCTCCACAATGGCTGCACCTTTCTACATTACCACCAGCAGTGGATAAGTGTTCCCTGTCCTCCACATCTTCTCCAACACATGTAGTCCTCTGTTCTTTTAATAGCCACCAGTCTAATGAGTACAAGATGGTATCTCATTGTAGTTTTGATTTGCATTTCCCTAATAGCTAGTGATGTTGAGCATATTTTCATGTGCTTTTTAGCCATTTGTATTTCTTCTTTGGAGAAGTGTCTATTCAAACCACTTGCTCATTTTTTAAATGGGTTGTTTGTCTTTTTATTTTTGAGATGTAGGATTTCTTTATATATGCTGGATATTAGGCCCCTATCAGATAAATGGATATCAAATATTTTTTCCCAATGAGTAAGCTGCATTGTCACTTTCTTGACAAACTCCTTTGAAGTGCAAAAGTTTTTATTTCTGAGGAGGTTCCATTTATCTATTTTTTTCTTTTGTTTCTCATGCTTTGGGTATAAAGTT
>JAQZBX010006980.1:0-51710 GCA_029593785.1 Cabassous unicinctus | reverse complement strand
CCCCCCGTTTTTGCTGTTTCTGTGTACATTCGCTGGGTGACTCTGTATCCATATCCTGCTCTCTCTTCTTATCCTTCTCCTCCTGTCTTCACAGGAATTCGATCCTTAGAACCTCCGATGAGGGAGAGAGGCATCCCACTTCTGTGCCACCTTAGTTCCTGGTTTTTCAGCGCATCTCGTTTTGGCTCTCCCTTGTATCACTCTCCTGTTACATCGTCATGTTGCTGTGTGGCTCACGGGGCCGGCAGCGTACTTGTGGACGGGGCCTGGCGGTTCGCCCACACATGGGGCCTGGTGGCCCACGCTCCTTCTATATTTTTCTTTTTTTTAAATTTTTACTGGGAGGTCCCAGGGATCAAACCCAGGTCCCTCCATATGGGAGACGGACGCCCAACCATTTAAGCCACATCACTCCCCCTGCTATATCTCTTAAGGTTGACCAAAGACACCCAGAGTTACAGTCCTTTCCCATACAGGATGGTCATATAATAAATCAGGCTTGGTTTATCAGCAGCATTCTAAAAACCAGAACTAGGGAGAAAAACTAGGTCTGGGGAACATGCATGGTTTCTAATATAGTGAATGTTTAGCCTACCCTCATTATCACAAAATCAGGACAGTGAGAATATTCACATCTAACATCTTTTTACCTCTACTGAAATGAAAGTGACAACAGTTTGATGCTGCAAGTTTATGAATAAACAGCCTTTGTGAATTTTGTCTCCTATTTAGTTTTGTCCTTGGCAGTTAACAGCAATACTATTTATAATGACCCAAACCTAGAAACAACCAAAGGTCTATCAAGTGGAAAATGGATTAAAAAAATGAATAAGTAAATGAAAAAAGTAAATAAGTATACACACAATGGATAAATAAAATTAAATCCTTAAAGTAGAATGCTATAAATCAATGAGAATGAATGGGACAGGATGCTTGAAATCTCACAAACAGAATGTTGAGCAAAAGAAGCCACACACAAAACAATGTAAGGTTCCGCTTCTATAAATCCATACACAGGCAAGTCTAATCTGGTCCGTCTGAAGTCAGGCCTGTGGTTTCCTTGCTGAGGGACAGTGATTGAGTGGGGGCAAGAGTTGACCTTTTAGTAAAAATACACTTCTTGGTTGGGATGTAGAGGGGCATCCCTCTGAGCTATAAATTGACAATTTATGCATATTTCCTTTAACGTATGCATATTTTAATCTCATAAAATGTTTCAAGGTGTCTGTCTTAGTTTTCCAGGCGCTGTGACCAATTCCACACAAGAGGTTGGCTTAAACATGGGGATTTATTGTCTCACAGTTTCAGAGATGAGAAGGCTTGCTTTCTCCTGGGGTCAAAAGTGTTGACTGTTATTCTACTATAGATTATTGTTATCCTAGCAATGGAAGAACTTTCATCATTGCTGTGGAGACAGTGGTCACCAGAGGCTCTGAGGGGAGGGAGAGCGAAAAACAGGTGTAGTATGGGCATTTTCAGGACTTGAGAATTGTCCTGAATGACATTGCAATGACAGATACAGGCCATTATATGTCTTGCCATAACTTACAAAATTATGCTGGAGATAGTGTAAACTACAATGTAAACTATAATTCATGCTTAGTCAATGCTCCAAAACGTGTTCATCAATTGTAACGAATATACCACACTAATGAAGGATGTTAATGTGGGAAAGTATGGGAGGGGTAGGGAGTGAAACATATGGGAATTCCCTACATTTTTAATGTAACTTATGTAATCCAAGTATCTTTTTAAAAAAATTTAAAAAGTATATTAAAAAAAAAAGTGTTCTGGTACTGGCTTGCCAAAATCCTTGGGGTTCTGTGACTTGACTCTCCTCCTGCTGCCACATCATGATGTCCTTCCTTTTCTCTCCTGGGCTGCTGCTGACTTCCTCTTTCTCCCCGCGGCCTTCTCTTTGTATAATCTGGAGTAAGGCCTACCCGGAAGTGTCCATCACTCTATTAGCCTATTTTAGGTTGCTTCTAAGCCTGCCTAATATTCTCAGAGCATATTCACTGTAGCACTTCTTAATAGCTCTGTGGAACAAGAGCAAAATATTAAAATTGCAAGGTTGCTCAAGATCTTGGGAACTAGATAGGTTACATAAACAAAACTCAGTGAAACGGGCACGCATATAGGTCTTGCTTTTACAGCTGTGTGTCACTTCCGAATGGTATTGTTTGGAAGGCCTTGGTGAGGAGCTTGGTCTGAATCGTCTTCTTATGTGGCACCGAATATCTCATCTCCAAGACGGACTCATGAATCCATACAATAGAGTCCAGAGCTCCCTGCCAGCACAGCTCATTTCTGAGATTCCCTGAATTACTTGTACAGCTTTTTCACTCAGCTGTTATTTGCCATGTACAATTCCTGGGCATAAAGCAGATAAAGTTAAATGTAACTCTAAATAAAACTGCATTTTAGAGTTTTAAAAATTATTATAAAAGTGTCATTGTAAAAATGTTACTTTTGTTTGCTCCCACCCATACCTTTTTCATTCACTTCCTTGTGTGATTCAGGTTTTTATTTTGGAAATCATTTTATAACATTACTATCATGGCCAATTGTGAGCTCAAACACCCAGGTGTACTGTTACAACTGCTTACTATTTTGAAAAGTAGGAGTTATTTTATGCTGAGAGTGAGGTATTATTTGATGATATCAAAGACTGGGGACCCAAGAATACTCAAATCCTATGCATACCACTGCCTAATAAACTTCCCTTAAAAAAAAGTCCTTGAGAGACATCAAGAAAGGACAATGATCAGTATATAGAAATATCACCAGAACTTTGGACCTCAAAACCAGTGCAGTTATCTAGTAATTAAACCCAAACACTGAGAAGACTCTTTAGTCCTTCAGTAAAAGTTACATGTATTCTTCACTCCTAGCCACACCATGAAGAAAACCATTTTCATTAAGATCAGACTAAAAGAACTAAAAGAAGGATGGCCTTAAGGTGGGAAAATTGCCCATGCCTAGCTCCTAGATGAGAATAGATGCTAAATTAGATTTTCACTACAACCATGTTAAAAAGAGAGGGAAAAAGTTCACATCCAAGTATTGGTGAGCTTTATTAACTCAAGAACCAGTTTGACCCAACTTCTGGGAAGGACAAAGAACTTTGAGAAGAAGCATTGAACTTTTCCTGGACGCCAACATTTTCTCTTTATCATCATTCCTTTTATTGTTAATCCATTAGATTTGAAAGCCAAGCCTACTATTAACATATGCAACTTTCTCAACTACAGCAGAAAATCAGTGGTCATTACGAGGCATTTGTTTGATATTTGTGGTCAGTCTTCTGCATCCCCCTGGGACCTATGGAATAAGCCATGGAGTTCTTCAGCACCTTTATGGATTGATGAGGTTGTTTCCAGAGCCTTGTGAGGTGACTCAGTGCCGCATAATACGGTTAAACCCAAGCCTACACTTTTTTCCGATCAGACACTGTGCCCAATGCCCAGTCCAGTTTAGTAGGTCATAAATGACAAAACAGCACAAGTAATAAAATGTTATTAACATGGAATTATTTAAATGTGAACAAAGTTAATCTCTGTCATTATCAAATTCTAACAGCATAACTAAATTCACCAATATTAAATCTTTATTTCTTAAAATAATATAAGAACAAAACTCCCCTTATACATTTTTTTTAATTAGAGAAGTTATGGATTTACAGAAAAATCATGCATAAAATACAGGGTTCCCACATACCACCCAGTTAGTCACACGTGGCATTGATGTGGTACATTTGTTAAAGTTGGTAGAAACACATTTTTATAATTACACTATTAACTATAGTCCGTGGGTTAACTTAGGGTTCATTGTTTGTGTTGTGCAGTTGCCCCTTATACATTTTTGATAATCTGCTTTAGACTTTGCCAAATCTGTCTTATCCAGGTGTCTGGGTTCAGTCTTCAGGGACTATTACTTAGACCATCTCCCCTGGACTGACCAACTCCTTCAGCACCCACCTTAAAGACAGATAATTCCCATCTCAAATCCTTCCAATGGGAAATTACAGTATTTGATAGTGTTAGGTCAACTTATCACACACACACACAAAAATCTCCTGGACCTACTGAAAGCTTCTTCCAAGCAAAAACTTTATCCCCCCAAACCTGTACTCCTACGCTGTCCAATATGATAGCATATGTAGACTGCAAAAATTTCTGTAACTTCTGACACTTCCAACACCACCTCAACTCAATCCAATTCATTTCTGACTCTATTCATAGTTAGGTCAGCATCCACAGACCAAGAGGAAACCTCTCTAAAACTGCCCTCACTTCAGACACTAATCACAAGCCCTGGGATCCAAGCCGCCCTCACTTCTGACCAACCAGCTACAAATTCAGGGTTTCCCTTTACACGCTTGGTTCAATAACAAGCTAGAACAATTCACAGAGCTCACTGAAAGCACTATATTTACAATTATAGTTTTACTAGAGTAAAAGAATACAAGAAGCCAAAAACAGAGATAGCCAGGGAAAGGTCTGGGAGGGTCTCAAACTCTAGCTTCCCTCTCCTTTCCATGTCAACCAGAACCATCACTCTTCCAGCACACCAATATATCTTATCAGTCATGGAAGCTCACTCTAGTGTCTAGTGCCCCTAGTTTATCAAGTTCACCCCAGTTTCGGGTGCCCCAGATTATATGGCGCTTCATTACATAGATATGATTGTTGGATTCAATGTCCATGTGATTGAATTAAATCTCCAGCCCCCCCTCCCTTCCCAGAGATTGAGGTCAGGCTGACAAGATCTGGCTCAAAGCCCCTAATCCCATGGTTCTTTCTGGTGAGGTCAGTCCCACCCCAGGACTGAAGGCATGGCTGACCATCCCCATCATCTTGTTAGCATATGGACCTTCAAGCAGGGGCCTGGGCCCACTAGAAAGAACAAAAGACATTTCCATTACAGTAAATTTCAAGATTTAGAGGATTCCCAGGATCCTCGGCAAAGGTCAGACATCTTTTCAGAGGCCAAATTCTTTCCTACACAGATAGCAGTAGAAATTGAACACTTAAAATGTAGCTGTTGAGCACTTGAAATGCGACTAAAATAAAGAACTGAATTTTAATTATATTTAATTTTAAAGGTAAAATATGAATCTTAACTCAGTTTTCGGAAAGCATACAAGTATGTTTGGAACAACTCGGGTATGTAAATCGATTTTCCAGATGTTGGTTTTATGAAATCTCAATATTGGTAAATATCTAAAATGATAATTTAGCAACCAGATTGAAATGCATTCTGTGTGTAAAATGCATAGCGAAGAAATTTAGCATCCAAACTGAATTGCTGTCTAAATGTAAAATACACACTTGGTTTTGAAAACTTAGTACATAAAAATGAATATAGCTTATGTCATTAATAACTTTGATACCAATTAAATGTTGAAATGGTAATATTCTGGGTCTATTTGGTTAAATAAAATATATTATTGAAACTAATTTTATCTGTTTCTTTTTTTGTAAATATGACTACCAGAAAATTTTAATTACATATGTGTCTTACATATTTCTGTGAAAAGTGCTGTTTAAATTGTAAGCCTAAGTGTTAATGTACATTGGGCATTGAGGAAGTTGTTACTGTTGGACGATAAAATTTTATAAGAGAACTAGTTTTGAGATTACAAAGTGGTATGCGATTGCATTCGGTTGTATATAGATTTACGTTTTCCCCCCCTAACTTTTATGGATTTGGAGTAGGAATTGCACCATTTTTACAGGCATTATTGACACTTAGAAATTTGAAAATGTGGGACACATGAGTGATTCTAGATTGAAAAATGAGTCTTTGGAGATACTGAAGGAGCTACGGCAGTTCCAGTGGAAGCTCATACTTCAGCTGCTAAAGAAAGAAAACAAACTCTATCTAGACATCTGGGTAAACTCCCATGGCTGAGATTGAGCATAATAATAATAATAATAATAAAATACATGTGGCTACCATCAGAGCTGAAATTCAGTTAGGAAATTTTAATTTCTCTGAATGCACTATTTCATTAGGAGCTTATTTCATAATTGTGTATTGTATTAGCATAAAGCTGTCCAGGGAGTTTGGTTTTAAAATACAAATAATCATGATTTGAGGTGGGGAATTTTAAAAATGTTGAGTACTCAATTTCATGTTTAACATAACCTCAAGTTAATTTAATGCTCTTATTATTTTTCTGAGATCTGCAGTAAGTATAAAAGAAACATGAATAAAGAGTTTGAACTCTCCAATTTATTGGTTCCATATGTGTATCTATGCCAGGATCAGAAAAGCAGATAAATGAAAGTGAAAGGATGTAAAAAACAATAACACTGGTCAACCACAGGCCTAGGCTATAAATTCATTGTGTTAAATAGCAAAATAGAAAAAGAAAAAAAAACTGGAAAATGATGGCCCAAAGATGTTCACAGTCCTTCCTCTTATTCCATTCCTGTAGAAAAGATTTGTTTATTTATTTATTTTATGTTCCAAAATCAAGAATACCATCTCACATATTATAAAGATTGGCTTTAGCAGAAGGGCAAAATACTCAGTGGAAGACAAATACTCTTCTCTCTTCTGTCTCCTTGCTTTGAACTTGCCTTTCATTGTCATGAGAGTGACAGTCACTCACTCACGCTTCCAACAATGTTAATGGAGCATCTGTTATGTGCCAGCAACAACGGAAGGCACTAATATGGTGTCATACTCCTGGTTAGGGGTGGGGGGAGTGTGGGGAACAGTGGCAAATTTGGCATTTGTACCTGGAGTGGTTCTGGACTGTGCATATCATCTAACAGAGGCAAATGTTTTCCATATTGTGAAGTCCAATTCATCAGAAGACTACCTGGAAGTAGTTGGTAACAAAGTTTGCCTACACTCTCTCTTTATCTCTTGAAGGAAGGGTACAGATATTCTTGGATGCACTAGGCAAATAAACTCACACTCATTCATCCCCACCAGCTTCATGTAAAACCAGGTTTGATCAATCCATAGACTAAGAAGACGCTGCAATCTCCAGGGTGCTTTGTTAGCCTTTTGTCTTGTTTATAACGGTGGCAGTAACAAAAAAGTGCCCTGGTTCCTGCTCCAGACACTGGTCAGAGAAATTGTTTTCTCCAATAGACAAACATATCCATTCTGAAATAATAATTTGCAAACCATGCTGAAAATGAAACCATCTAGCTGAAATTGACAGTTATAGCCCAGAAGAGTTAGTGGGTTGCAGTGGTTTCTACATTCCTTGTTAAATATTTAAAATGCCGTTTTGATAATAAATTCTTCAAATCAAAGCAAGCAGTGGGTTTCCAGCTTCTGTTTTACTTTGGAGTCTTGAATTATTAAAAACTTGTACAGTCAATGAAGATCTGGTAAGTCTAGAATATGAAAATCTTTGCTAAAGTTTTGTGATATGATCATTTTAATAAACTACATATACAGCTCTAACTTCCAGGGCTTCCAATATGCAATGGCTTTTTTTTTCTCTGTATAAAACTTAGTTTATAAAAGAAATAAAACAATTGCTAGATGATTATTGTATTCGTCAGGGTTCTCTCGGGAAACAGAATCAACAGGAGATATCTGTCAATAATATGAGATTTTCTAAAAGTCTCTCACGCCACCCTGGGGATGCACAAGTCCAGGTTCCGCAGGCAGGCTGCAAACCAGGGGCTCCGATGAAAGTCCGATGAAAGGTCCTTGATGAGTTTCTGGGAGAAGTTGGCTGTCCAACGACGAGCTGGGAAATTCTCTCTGAATGCTGAAATCACTTCCACTTTTAAGGCATTCAACTGATTGGATAAAAGTGTCACCCATTGATGATGCAATCTCCCTGACTGATGCAGATGTAATCAGCCATCCACGCAGTAAACTCACTGGTGATAGAAGCCCATAAATGCTCTTGTATTACAATTAGCCCAGTGCTTGCTGGACCAAACCCCTGGACACAATTACCTGGCCAAGTTGACACATTAGCCTAACCATCACAATTATGTATGTATATATAATACATGAAGGAGAGAGGAAAATTCAATTCGTTGTGGTCACACAGCTAGGAATGGACACATAATCTGTCAGTTATTATCAAGCGCTCTATCATGACAGGGAAAATAGGTTCCTTTTCTAGTCAACATCTCTACTAATTCAATAGGTTTCTTTGAAGTTATATTAGGGTTCTGATAAGAACAATAACCTGTACTACTGAAGAGTTCATTGCCAAGAAAAGACACAACAGAGTTCATTAGATGGGCCAGAGTTTGTGTTTTGGATTGAGAGGTTTTGTTTTTCTGCAATCCTGCAGGTATTTATTACAGTTTTTTAGGTGAAACATTTTAAACTAGGCTCCAGGATGTTATTAATACTAGTTTATTCAGAGACAGGAGACTCACAGCTAAGGAATAGTTAAACTTGGTTTTACAGGAATTTGTAAAACTCCATGTGAACAAGGGAACACAATTGCTTGTCACCACTTGATTTTCTAGGGATAAAGAGTCTATCTGACTTAGATGTAGAATTTCTGAGTATTCTCTTTCTTATTCCCAATTTAATGCAAAATATAATTTAAAATATTAGCATGCCTAGATCTAGTCAGCAATTTTACAATTATAAATCCCACGGTAACTAGCTAATTTGCCTCTTTCATTGGCAATCTATCACTGTGTGTCCTGTGATAGAACTGCACTGATAAACAATTGTCAAAGCAAAGCAAATATTAGTTGATATCTATATGTGGATCTAACTATCCCTATCTTTGTAAATCCCACGTTGGTGGCATTTTAAAATGCATTAAACATTCTCGCTGGGCATTAACACTGTTGGAGCAATCTAATTCTCAGCTCACCATCATTATAATACCATTAAACATTTAGTACTCTCTCATGGTGATTGATGCAGTAAAACAGCCGCTTTTGCCTCAGAATCTCTTCTGTTCCTTTTCTTTTTAAATTCCACTTTGATATAATCTTTCAGTTTTTCTGAAATGAATAATGTGCTAGAAATTCTCATTTTGTGAAAATCAAGAACTTTCCACCACGTGTTGCCATTTTGTGCATTTCTGTTAATTTTTACTAGTGAGAGATGCCAAACGATAGAAAGACACATTACTTGAATGTGTCAAAGAATGTGTCAAGAAAATTTGGGTCAGTCAAAGAGAGAAGAAAGAAGCTTTACTTGATTTAAATAATAAGCAAATTATCAATCCCCTGCCAAAATCTAAGCAATAATCCTTATGACGAATTCAGAAGCCCTGGAGTTAAAAAATAAAATAAAATAAAGAAAGGATTTAGATCAGTTATCATTTAAAATCTTTTATTCACCTGTAAAGTTTGAGATAATTCCCCATGTCATTTTCCAAAGCAGAATCAATAGGTCTTCATGATGCGAATTCTAAAATGTATTCATGGATTTAAATGACTGTGCACAGTTCAGTTTGTCCCCTTTTAATAAGCCTTCAATAACTCCTGAACGCAAAAGCTCTGTGAGGAATGAAAAAAAAACAATTTTGGCTAATGCCCTTGCAATGTTTATAGTAAAGCTGAAAGATAACACATTCTCATAAATATATTACCGTTATAAATCTATATATACATAAATAAATGATATATATTTATAATTTACATAGAACATAAATGTGTATATAAAATATTTACATAAATATATGAATGTATATCATTCCAAGATAATGTAAAATCATTTGCATTACAATGCAATACAAACTAATCATATAAATGCTAAGAAAGAAAATAAAGCTGAGATGGAATAGAATTTAACTGATGATTCTCCTGATATTTACACTCAGGTTCTTGAATTCTAGATTTATGAAAATTATATTTTAAAATACAACAAGATAAATAACTGCATTTTACCAAACGTTAAAATAGAGATAAGAAGATACCACTGCACACAAATTTTACTTCTGTACATTTTAATTGTAGAAATCGAGATTTAAAGGTTCAACTGCTTTTAACTTTCCAATTCGGCATACTCCAGGAGTCCCCGCTTTGGGCCTGCAAGTTGATCATTTAGGTTTGTGTTTAAAGTTTTACTGGAACACAGCTGTGACTATTCATTTGTGTACTGTCTCGGGTTGCTTTCACGCTACCACTGTAGACTTTAGCATTTGCAACAGAGCCTTTCGACACACTAGTTTAAAATCTGGCCCTCTAAGCCCGAGGGGGTTACGTCCTCCTGTACCAGGACCAAACATAGCCTTATACCATATATGGGTGTGTGTGTGTGTGTGCATGCGTGTGTGTGTGTGTCTGATAGAGAAAAAGCTATAGAGAGATAGAGAAGAAAAAGAAGCAGAGGTTTCATCTACTAGAGGTACAGTCTGATGTGAATATTTATGAAATGGGAAGAATACAGAGGGTAGTTCAAATCCTGAAAATCTGGGAATTATATAAATTGGATCTAGAGCAGCATCATTATGCTTTCACCAATTTAGGAGAAATGGGTCTCCCAATATTTCTGAACAGAGACACCGTAATAGGCTTTTGTTAAAATTACTTTTCATTTGATCTCATGTAAAAAATGCCAGTTCCTTCAATACATATTTCTCATTTTCATTTAGATATAAAATTTGTGCCAGGAAATTTAGCGAAGAAAAAATTCAATTTAAAAATTTTTAAATTCTTTAGATTTCTAATATTTTGATTGTGCTCATTAACCTCATGACCTCATGTCATTTATGTTCTCCTTTCCCAGCATGGATTCCAGGACCCATAATCATAATTCCTCCCTTGCAAACAATTTCAACTCTCTTGCCCTTCTCTCTCTGTCCAACTTTCCTAAGAAAATCACAACTTTAGCCAAATCCAAGTTCCTTTTACTCTATGGTTGTCCAAAGCTGCTGATGTGCTGGAGAAGAGAACTCAACCATGCTGAATGTACTGTCATGGACTTTATTTACAATGGAAAACTTCAAGCAGCCCATTAAAGCGACCCCACAATACTACTATCCTTCCTTAGTCCATTTTTGTCTCCTCCTCTTTTATCTTCAAATCTCCAACGTCCCTTCTTCTTTATTCTGAACTGTAAGTTTGCTTCCTATTTCAACCTGATAAATCAAAGCAATCAGATGACATTTCCCAATCTTATATCATCCAAATTTACCAGACAATCCTTTATATCCAATTATGTTCTTCTTTTTGCTACTATGGATGAAATAATATTTCTTCTATCTAAAGTAAACCTACTAGATCTTATCTCCTCTTGATTACTTAAAGTCTTTACTGTATTATTTTCTTTGGGCTGCTGAAATGAATAAACCAATCTGAGTGGCTTAAAAGAATTTAGTATCTTACAGTTCTGGGTACTAGAAACATGAAATAAGGTCCTCAGGGCCATGGTGAAACACTCTTCTTTGCCTCTTCTTGCTTTTGGTACTTGCCAGCAACTCATGGAATTACTTGGCTTCTAGGTGTATCTTTCCCATATCTGCCTCCATCTCCACAGACTATTGTTTCACTGTGTGTCCCTCTGCCTTTGTGTCTCTTCTCCTCTTCTTTCAAAAGTGAATGAGAAATAGACTTTCTCAGAAAAACAAAAATTGAGGGAATTTGTCAGCAGGAGACTTGTCTTATAAGAAATTTTAAAAGAAGTTCTTCAGAGAGAAGGAAAATTAAGTAGGTCAGAAACTCAAATCTCCATAAAGATAGGAACAGCATTTTAAAAAAAGAAAAGAAGGTAGAATAAAATATTTTATTTTTCTTGTTCTTAATTGATCTAACAGATAATACTTTGTTCAAAATAATATTAGCAACAATGTATTGGGTGACTCTATCTTAGGGATAAGTGAAATGAATGATGTGATGTGATAAGGCATGGTAGGGAGCAATTGGTCTTATTCTGTTACAAAGTAACTGAATGGCCTGTGATGCAATCAAGTGCTGTTTGAAAGTGGGCTTAAATTAGTAGTAAATGTGTTTTGAAAGCTCTTGACAACCACTATTTTTAAAATATAATGCTAGACTAAAAGAAGAGAGAAAATAGAACCATAAAAAGTGTTCAATTAAAAACTGAAAAGGTTGAAAAAAGAGTGAAAGACTAAAAAAGAAGCAAAGAAATAGGGCAACAAATAGAAAATAATTACAGATATAGAGTAACTATATCAATATATATATAATCCAACTATATCAATAATCACTTTAATGTGAATATTTTAAGTACACCAATTAAAAGAGAGAGACTGTTAAAGTAGATTGAAAAAAACAAGACCCAACTATATGCTGTGTACAAGAAACCTACTTTAAATATAAAGGCACAGTTTAAAAGTAAAAGGATGGAGGAAAATATACTATGTTAACATCAATAAAAAGAAAGAATAGCAATATTAATTTCAGACAAAACTGACTTCAGAGTAAGAAAAATTTTCAGGGATAAAGATGGACATTTCATAATGATAAAGGGGTAAATTCTCCAAGGAGAGATAATCTTGAATGTGTATGTGCCTAAAAGCAGGGTGTCAAAATACATGCTACAAAAACAGGTAGAACCATAAAGAGAAATAGGCAAATCCACTATTATTGTTGGAGAATTCAACATCCCTCTGTCAGTAATTAACTTACCCAGTAAGCAGAGAATCAATATGGATACAGTTGAACTGAACAGCACCATCTATCAGTTTGATCTAATTGACATTTATAGACTATTTCATCCAACAAAAGAATGCACATTCATCTCAAGCTCATATGGAATATTCAACAACATAGACACCTTAATACATTTAAAAGAATATAAATCATAGAAAGTATACACACCTTTGTAGATTAAAGAATGTGATTAGTGTGCTACCTGATCATCCTAGAAGGAAATCAGTAAGATCTATCAGAAAACTATGGCTGAGTGGATCTAGGAAATTATGTAAACTGGATCCACACACCATCATTTTACTTTCAAACTTATAGTAGCCTAATATTTAAAGTGTATCTCACAATCAAAATGGATTTCCTCATTTGTTATCTATTGCATGTAACAAATTATGCCAAAATTTTTATTATCTCAGAGTATCGGGAGAATAAGTATAGTATAGCTGGATGCCTCTGCCTTAAGGCCTCTCATGATTCTTATCCTTCTAGCACCCCAAATCCTCTTTGATATTGCCCCTTAACCACTAAACTAAGGTTCTATTCATTTAAAAAAACAACTGCAGAATGTCTGTTGACTAATTTTTCTGACTCTTTCTTTTGTCATTTCCAAAAAGTTCTTAAGACTAACTAGTACTATTTATATTTCAGATATTGCATTATTCGTGTAATGGATTTCTAATTGAACCATTTTTAGTCTCTATTTCTATGCTGAGAGATCCTATTTTATTTTAATTCATTATAAATATATTTTTCTTTACACTTTTAAGCATAGTTAAAATAGGTGCTTTAAATTCAGTAGCAGTGTCACTTGGGTTTAGCCTTCATTAATTGACTTTTCTTTTACACATGCCTTGCATTTTTCTGTTCCTGTTCATGCCTAGTAATTTTGCATTCTAGTCTCAACTTTGTACATGATATGTTGTAGAGGCTCTGAATTCTCTTGCATTTCCCTGAAGAGTATGGATTTTTGTATTGTTCTGTGTGTGTGTGTATGTGTGCTTTAGCGGGAACTTAAGTTGGCTAGTTTCAAATTCTCAACTCTTTGTCTCCTGATGTGAATGGCAGGTGAAGTCTTTATTCAATTTATTTAGCCTTATTTGGAGTGTTTAACTCAAACCTCAGTGCTTTCAGAGAGTTGATTTTTTTTCCCACTTTGTTCACAAGTCATAGCTGTTATTTGTGAGATGTGTCCCATAAAGGCAAATGTATAATTACAGGAGAGAAAACTCCCTCAGTGTAAATATTTAAATATTTAAATTGATTTTGATGCATTTTAATTTCAAACAGGTTTGGAAATATTAGCATAGAAAATTAATAGCATTTATTGATGATTTTCTTGACATATATAATTCTTAACACTGTGTAAAACTAAAATTAACTATTCATTAGAATTTGTTTTATGAAAGATATTGTTTTCTTCAGTGCTCTATTCCCAGTGCTTAGAATATAAAATAAATGTGTTGTGAATGAATAGGACATAAAATAAATGTCTTTGAATAAATCATTAAATTAACTCAAATGCATACGGTAAGATATTTAATCTATAGCCTACAGTGTTGACAATGTACATTTATATTTGGCTGATAGATCTCCATTTCAACATTTTGGGCCTTTTGTTAGAAATATAAATGTGATACTGTCAGTTGTAGAAAAATTAATCAGTGATGCCAAGAATTTACCCAATATTTGTTATGTAATTGCAAATGTTTATTTTATAATCATACATTGAAATGTTCCTATTTTACTGTCTCCCTTTGTATGAATATTTTTTATTTTTAATGTCTTAAATATATTGTAGCAATGATCAATGCCATTCTGCACAAGTAACTGTACAAAGAAAAGTACGGAAAAAATTACCATGGCAACACAAGTGATTGTCTAGGAATTTTGGAAAAAGATTGAAAATGCCAAAACATCACAGGCTTTGCAAGCACCAACTTTTCTCTCACATATGATAAAACAACCTGCTTGGAGATTTGGCCTATCATTGACATGCAACTACACAGATTGCACAAGACAAATAAAATATCAGAATAAATGAGCTTCAAACATATTGTAGAAAATATTTAATTTATGTAGAAAGATATTTCTTAAATTTCCATATCAAAATCATAGTATGTGATTTATTTATCTAGTATATATTGATGATAAGGTACAGCATCTGAAGTTTTACTTACCCATATGTCATGACACTGTAAGATAAATTTTTCTTAATCTAACTACATAAAATATAGGTTTTAGAAATGGAAAATAAAATGTTGCCTAAATAAAGACTTTTTAGCCTGTAATAGTAAGCCCTATCCTCAAATCACTGTAAAATATAATTTTTTTAATAATGAAATTTATTTTTTAGATCAGTTTTAGGTTTACAGAAACATTATGCAGAAAGTAGATAGGCATCCCATGTATGAATTCTTCTTTCCTCACCAACACAGTTTCTCCTATTATTAACATCTAGCATTTTGGGAGTATATTTGTTAAAATTAATGAACCAATATTGATACATTATTATTTACAAAAGTTCATAGCATATATTAAGGCTCACTCTTTGTGATATACAGTTCTATGGATGTTGAAAATTGGATAATGCCATTAAAATATCATATAGAATATTTTCATTGCTCTAAAATTCCCTGTCCTCCATCCCCCAAGCCCATGTCAACTACTGATCTTTTTAGTGTCTTTATTTTTTGCTTTTTCCAGGATGTCATGGAATTGAAATTATACAATACATTGCTTTTCTCCAGACTACCTTTTCAGACTGGCATCTTTCATTTAGCAATATGCATTTAAGATTTCTCCGTGGATGTTTTATACTTTTTACTGAGGGAAAATAAATACAACACAACATTTCACATTTCTCCAAATCATTGTGTACTCAATAGTTCATTTCTCTTTATGTCTGAATAATACTCCATGTATCACAGTTCTTTATCCATTGACTTTTTGAAGGACATCTTGGTTCCTTCCAATTTGGGGCAATTATGAATCAAGCTTCTATAAAAGTTCATGTGCAGGTTTTTGCATGGACATATGTTTTCAAGTCATTTAGATAAATGTGTAGGAGCAAAATTGTTGGGTCACATGTTAAGACTATGTTTGTGTTTTTAAGAAATGGCCATATTGTCTTCTAAAATAGCTGTACCATTTTGCATTGCCACTAGCAGTCAAGCATAGTTGCTGCTGTTCCATGTCCTTGCTAGTATTAGCCATTCTAATAGGTTTTGTTTTAGTTTGTAATTCCCTAAGGTCATATGATAAATATTTAATCATATACTTATTTGTTATCTGAATATCCTCTTTGGTGAGGTGTCTGTTTGGATCGTTTTCCATTTTATAATTGGGTCAATTTTTTCTTATTGTTGAGTTTTTAATAGTTCTTTGTATATTTTGGATACAAGTCCTTTATCATATATATGACTGCAAATATTCTCTCCCAGAATATTTTGTCTATTCATTCTCTAATAGTGTCTATTAGACACTATAGCAGAAGTATTAAAATAGCAGAAGTTTTTAATTTTAATGAAGTCCAATTTATTAATTTTTTAATTTTAATGAAGTCCAATTTATTAATTTTTTTCTTAGAGTGTGATTTTTGTGTTGTATATAAAAAGTCATTGACAAGCCAAAGACCACCTAGATTTTCTCCTATATTATTTTCCAGAAGTTGGATAGTTTTTTATTTTGCATTTTGAGTCAATATTTGTGAAAGGTGTAAGGTCTGTGTCTAGATTTTAGATTCATTTTCTTTGCCTGTGTTTGCCTAGTTTTTTCAACACCTGAAGCATCTTTTTGTATAAGTCACTAAAACCATTTTGAAATAAGAGAGCTGACAATAGCCAAAGTGCAATATTTTCAATGATGTCATCTCAGCTAGATGACAAAAAAAATAACTAATATAAAGAGCTAAAATAATTTTCTAATGAGTACCTTAGAGTAGTCCTGGAAACATGGTAAAATAGTCCCAAAAGTGTTTGGTCCTACGATACTTTAATGTCATTATTTCTAAATGATAAGTAAGATTTACTTATATATGTGGAAGCAGAATATAGGTGATGTCCACTTTCTAATCACTAGAACCTGTAATTACGTTAAGTGATGTGGCAAGGGGAATTATGGTGGCAAATAGAATTAATATTGCTAATAAGCTTACAATAATGTGATTATTCTGGATCATGCTGTTGAACCTAACTTATCACAAGACACTTATAAGAGGAAGAGGGAGACACAATATTGCTCAGAGATGTGATGTGAGAAGGACTCAACCCATCATTGCTAGCTTTGAAGATAGAGGAAAGGGGCCATGAGATGATGAGTGTGTCTGGCTCAAGAAGCAAGAAAAGGCAAGGAAACAGATTCTCATGTCAAGTCTCCAGAAAGGAAATCAACATTGGCAACACCTTGATTTTAGCCCAATGAAACCCATGTTAGACTTCTGAACTACAGAACTGTGAGATAATAGATTTATTTTGTTCAACCCATCCAGTTTGTGTTAATTTGTTACATAAGTAATAAAAAATAATATGTTATAGAAAAGATCAAGAGTATCATATCATTTCTGAAATGAGATTACCCTCAGGATAAATGTCATATTTTATGAAGGACATTAGAAACTCATGCAATATTTTCTATGTATATTTAAAAATTACTTGGGATCAAATATGTATAATGAAAGAAAAAATAGATGAACAGATTTCTGATTTCAGCTCTGACATGTAAAGATTCAGCTATAAGTTCATTCTTCCACCTACCTGCATAACATTGAACAATCCGGGAATAAAAGATCCAGGTTACTTCAGACTCCTGAGAGACAGATTGAACATAAGATATCCTTACTTGGATAACAATGATAAGACCTCCCTTCAACTCTTGCTTCTGAATCAGGGTAATTTATGATTATAAGAGCTTGGGCTCCTCTAGCTAGTCTTTCCATCCCCATCACATTTCTTACTTCATTCTTTATTCTACCTTATCAAACACTCTCTAAAGAATAATACAAATATATACTGAGAAAACTTTTTGATGTTTCTAAAACATCACTATTGGAAATTAAATGTGGACAATTATAATGAAGCTTCTTTGGAATAGTGTATCATTTATCTTTTACAGTTAATTTTCTTGATAAGCATCTATTACAGATTTTATCTTTGTCATATGAACTTTCTTAAAGCATTCAACAGTAATTTCGATATTAATTATTAGGTCATCTTAGTGTACCTTAGATTCATACATAAATGTACATAGTGGTACACAATACATTGCTTGAATTCTAGCTGATGGTAACATTGTTGTGCTGAATTGGTTTGGTCCATGTTATTAATCTGTACCCTAGTAGTCAGAAAAGTAGGGAGAAATGGATGAGTGAAGACTGAATCAAGTTGGCTGAAGCATGGACCAAAAGCTGGCCTACTTTACCTGAAATTGAAATGACACAAATGACTTGTTATAATACAGATGAAGAGATCCAAAGGTTTAGAGAGATTGGAATGTTAGAGTATATATATAAGGTATGACCTCCTCAAGCACCAGGGAATGTCTAAGGACACACCTTTCACCAAGACTGTGAGGAATAAATTTGTGAGAGTTTTCCATCATCCCTGAAGAGTTCTGTAGTTGCTCTTCTCTGTAGGTCAAACATTACTCTAGACACTACTGTCACTGAACTTATATTCTTAAAAACAATGGGTATGGTCGGATCCCCGGTAGTAGCACTTAATTGCCAAGAACAAGGTAGGTATGGTTACTGAAATTGACAGCAGAGTCAAAGTAGTAGTCAAGATTGATGTTAAATATTCTTTAAATAAGTGGCAGAATTCATCGGTGAAGCCATCTGGTCCTTGGCTTTTCGTTTTTGAGAGGTTGTTGATAACTGTTTCAATCTCTTTACTTGTTATTGATTTTTTGAGGTCTTCTATTTCATCTAGGCTCAGTGTAGTTTGTTCATTTATTTTTAGGAATTTGTTCATTTCATTTATGTTGTCTAATTTGTGGGCATACTGTTGTTCATAGTATCCCATTTTGATATTTTTAAAATATCAGTGGGGTCAGTAGAATTGTCCCCCTTATCAGTCATGATTTTTTTGCATCTTCCCTCCTTTTTCTTTGTAAGTCTTGCTAAAGGTTTGTCAATTTTGTTTCTTTTGGTTTTGAGTCTTTCTATTTTTTTTCAATTTCATTCATTTCTGCTTCAATATTTATTTCTTTCCTTCTGCTTGTTTTTGGATTAGTTAGCTGTTCTTTTTCTTGTTCTTCCAAGAGTCTAGATAGGTCTTTGATTTTAGCTCTTTCTTTCTGTTTAATGCAGGTGTTTGGAGTGATAAATTTCCCTCTCAGCACTGCCCTTCCTGCATACCATAAGTTTTGAAATGTTATGTTCTTATTTACATTCATCTTAATATACTTAATGATTTCTATTGCAAGTTCTTCTTTGACCTACTCATTGTTAAAGAGTGTATTGTTTAACCTCCATGCATTTGTGCATTTTCCAGTCCTCCACCTGTTACTGATTTCCAGCTTTATTCAATTATGATCAGAGAAGGTGCTTTGTATAACTTTAATCTTTTAAAATTTATTGAGACATCTGTTGTGACCTCACATTTAGTCTGTCCTGGAGAATGGTCCATAAGCACTTGAGAATAATATGTATCTTGCTGTTTGGGGGAGTATTGTTCTGTATATGTCTGTTAGGCCTAGTTCATTTATCAAATTATTCAAGTTCTCTATTTCCTTATTGATCTTCTGTCTAGAAGTTCTATCTATTGCTGAGAGTAGTGTATTGAAGTCTTCATCTATAATTGTATAGACATCTATTTCTCCCTTCAGTTTTGCTAGTGTTTACTTAATGTATTTTGGGGCACCCTAGTTAGATGCATAGATGTTTATGATTGCTGTTTATTCCTGGTGGATTCCCCCTTTTATTATTATATAATGTCCTTCTTTCTCTCTTTTATTAGCTTAGCTTTTGAAGTTATTTCATCTGATATTAATATAGCCACCCTAATTTTTTAATGGTTACTGTATCTTTTTCTAGCCTTTCACTTTCAACCTATTTTTATCCTTGGGTCTAAGGTGAGTCTCTTGTAGATAGCATATAGGTGGATTATATTATTTTATCCATTCTGCCAGTCTGTGTCTTTTGATTGGATAGTTTAATCCATTAATATTCAATGTTGGTACTGTAAAGGCAATATTTACTTCACTCAGTTTGCCCTTTGGCTTTTACATGTCATATCTTATTTTCAACACTTTTTTTTTTTACACTTTTAGTTATTCTTACTGTTAAACTTCATTTCTAGACTCCTTTCCAAGTCTCTCTCTCCTGTCTTTTCCTTTCAGGCCGTAGCACTCCCTTTAGTATTTCTTGTAAGGTTGGTTTCCTGTTGACAAACTTCCTCAGATTCTGTTTATCTGTGAGTATTCTAAACTCACCCTCATTTTCAAAGGACATTTTGGTGGCTATATAATACTTGACTCGTAGTTTTCTCTTTCAGTATCTTAAATATATAATAGCACTGCCTTCTTTCCTCCATTGTTTCTGATGAGAAATCACCACTAATTCTTTTTGGGTATCCCTTGTATGTGATGATTCACTTTTCTCTTGCTGCTTCAAGGATTCTCTCTTTATATTTGGCATTTGACATTCTGATTACAAGTATCTCAGAGTAGATTTATTTGGATTGGATTTCATTGCACTTTTTGGACATGGATATCTATATCTTTCAAAAGAGTTGGGAAATTTTGACCATTATTTCCTCACCTCATATATTCTTTATGACTCTTTTCCCTCCTCTTCTCCTTCTGAGAGACCCATGACATGTATGTTTGTGTGCCTCATGCTGTCATTCATTTCCTTGGAACCCTGCTCAATATTTTACATTATTTTCTCTATTTGTTCTTCTGTGTGTTTGATTTCAGAAGGCTTGTCTTCTAGCTCACTGGACCTTTATTCTGTCTCTTCAAATCTGCTGTTGTGTGCCTCCAGAGTATTTTAATTTCATTTACTGTGCCTTTCATTCCCATAAGATCTGTTATTTTTCTTCTAATGCTTTCAATTTCCTCTTGGTGCTCACCCAATGTCTTCTTAATTTTCTTAATCCTCTTAGCCATCTCATTGAATTTATTATGGATATTTGTTTGCACATCTGTGATTGGTTGTCTCAAATCCTTTATCTCATCTAGAGGATTAATTTGTCCCTTTGATTAGGCCATATTATCCTGTTTCTTACTATGGTTTGTGATTTTTTGCTGGTGTCTCAGTGTCTGATTTTCTTGTGTTTATTCTGAGCTCTCTTTAGCCTATGACTTTCTTGTTGATTGGCTTTGTGCTAAAGTCCTTTTGACACTGGGTTCAAAATATTTTGGACACTTATAATAGCTTGTGAGTAAAAAATCTGATTTTTTTTTCTGTTTTTGTCATCTGAGTCTTGCCTTAAATATACAATACAATTTTTGAGATTGCATTTGTTTCATCTCTAGGAGAAAGCTTACTTTCCCTGTTCCTTCTCTAGGAATGCTATTCTGTTCTGCTTGTTTTTTATTTGCCTGTATATATTTTTAACATACCTTTCATTTTCTCTAGCTGCTATTACATGGAGGTCTAATTTTGGTAGGGTGATCCCTCCAGAGACAACCATCCAAGACCATATTTTCCAGCCAAAACAGACCTCAGGACCCATGAAAGGGGTGTAGATAATTTCCAATGTGCCCTTGGGAGGAAACCCTAAAGGCTCTCCAACTTGTCTCTGAGGACTCCCCAAATCGCACTTTCCTGACATACCCAGTAGATGGCGCTCTTCAGTCAGCTGTTCCCTGAAGCCCTAAAGGAGTGAAGCACCTTTAATTGTCATCTAATTTAGCCCCTGTTGGGGGCATGGTTGAGACTGAGGCTGTCTTCAAGATGAAACTGTCACACAGATCATAGATGCAGTGATCTGAGTTCTATAATCAATACCACAACCTGTGCTGGGCCTTGCACCCCATCCCCCTTTTCTTGGGGAAGAGCCACCTTTCATCAAAATGTTCCCACCACTTCAAGAGGGCACTGTGTCTCTAAATTAGCCCCTTGGCCTCCCCTGCCAGAGGCAAGGTTGAGACAGAAACTGCCAATTGCTGTCTGAGCTGAGTGGGTTGAAACTGTCCATTTTACCTGAAAAAAACACATCAAACTCTGCCCAGGTTCCTTCCCTTCCAGGAGCAGTAGTGGTGCTGAGGCTGCAGACAGTAATCTGAGCCACGCAGGTTGTAACTGCCTGCAGTTATCCTGAGAAACTGATCAAATTCTACCCACCATCTTCCCCTGCTGGGGGCTTAGATGGAGCTGAGGATATGGACAGTAATCCAACCTGGGTGGTATGCCTGAAAGTTACTGTGACTTTCAGTCAGCCCTGCTTACCCTCCTGCCAGGAGTGGAGTTAAAAGGGGGGTTGCTAGCTTCTTTCTGACTTGGATGGTGTAGCAGTTTGGCAGTTTGATATAGTTATGAATTCCAAAAATAGGCATTGGATTATGCTGGTAAACTGGTCTGTTAATCTGGGCATGATTAAATTATGATTAGGGCATTGACTGGGCCATGTCAACAGGACGTTGAGCCCCACCCCTTGGTGGGTGGGGTCTTGATGATAAAAGACATGGCAAAGGACAGTGTTGGAGCAGTTTTGAGTTGGAGTTGTGATGCGAAGTCTTGAGCTGGAGTCCCGGGAAGCAGTGTACAGAGGAGCTTGGTCTTGAGGAAACTGAGAAGGCCCTGGGAAGAGAAGCAAGCCATTTGCCTGATAGTCTACAGCTGGCCTCCTGGCACAAAGCAAGCCTGAGCCCAGAGAGAGGCAAGCCCCAGGAAGAGAGAACCCAAGAAGCTTGAACCCTTGCAGACGTCCGCAGCTGTCATGCTCCAACACGTGGCAACAGACATTGGTGAAGGAAGAAACTTATGATTTATGGCCTGGTAACTGTAAGCTTCTACCCTAAATAAATACCCTTTATAAAGGCCAACAGCTTTCTGGTATTTTGCATCAGCATCCCTTTGGCTGACTAATACAGATGGGTTCAAACTTTATCTGTACTTAGAATTGGAATCCAGTCAGCCAAATTTGCTAATCAATACCCATAGTCAGTGCCCAGCCTTCTCCCCTTCCCCTGCCTTTGTGAAATGAGGCTTCCCAGTCCAGCCTGCCCTGCCAGTGGGGGATGGGCCCTGGCCTCCAAAGCATGGAGGGATCTACTCACAAACCACTGCAGGTTGTCAGCCTCTTCCTTCCATTCTTCTCTGAATGGTGTATGGTGTTCTTCTAATCTCCAGAGCCCCCCAAACAGGTGATTTAGCTGCCCTGGATGACGAGCTGAATTTTAGAGTATCCTCTTCTGCCACTATCTTGACTTCCTCTATTTGTTTTTTATTGATATATAACAATGCTATCGTTTTATTTCATTTTGTTTTTCTTTTTATATATTGAAGTTATATACATCTGTTCCAACCCAGCTCCTGAAGGGCATGGGTAGAGGTGACTGCAAGACCAAAGAATGCACCTAGTACAGTGTAAGACATAAGCTTTATTTAGTGGGACTTACAGGCAAAAAAGGGTCTCCAAAGGCAGCGGTTTGGAGAATGAAGATAGCGCTCTGCAAAGAGGCTGGAAAATGAGTGGCAATATAGAGTTTCAGAACAAAGACATTTCATAGCAGAGTTTCTGCTGCTAGGGTCACACGAAGCACATAAATGGGGTCTGGTGATGTTCTTGTAGGAAGGAAGTGTACGCCTGGAGAAAATGACAGTCTACCATACAATATGTACATTGTTGTCCTGTGGGGAGGTCTGTTACCTTTTAACTTGTGTCCTGGGGCCTGCAGGTGGCTGCTTCCTGCAGGCTGATTTTCCTTTAAGGAGAGGAAGCAGACCCAGAGACCCACTGGACCCCACAGTCCACCCCACACAGCAGTTCGCATTGCCCATAGAACACACACGGCACCCACATCATACAACAACAGTGTATAGTATACAACAGAACAATAAGAGCCCTCCACCTAAAGCTAGGAAGCTTATAAAGACATGTGCCAAGGCTAAGAGAGAGAGTTACTGGGGATCAATGGATAATGTATCAATATGATTAAAAACTTGTTAGACATTATGAGAGTGACTAGGAATATATACACAACATTGACTATTAAAGAGTTCCATTATAAGTTGGGAAAGATCTCATTCCAAACTTGTTGATAGGTTGCACTCTGCCATGCCAGCAAGGTGTTTGCCACTGTCCAATTGGCAGGAGTGACAGTTCAAGGAAGGCCAGTAGTATTTGAGGATGGTAGGCCTGTGCAAACCCAACATTGGGTCCGACCATGGGCATGGGTTACTGCCGAAACCCACTGTAAAATTATTGGCTAGGGCTCTATGGGCAAAAAAAAGATGTTTATGGGGAACAATAAGGAGCAAATCATACTGGTTAACAATATACAAGCAATATTTCCAGTAGAAGATAATAGAGTACCAGGCAGGGGGTTCTATGGGGGGACTTCCAATACCATATCTTTTCCCCCGCCATATTCTCTGAGTTTATTTTTTTTTACAGTGACATTAAAAACTAGTTTAGGCATAAGAAGAGTCCACATAAACACACATAAGGCCGCAGCTACTTGCTGTCCTAATTGACTGCATTTTTATGTTTACTTGTCAGCTTTCAGGGAACCAATGGAGAAGCCCTTCTGTTTGGAGTTATCCAGGATCATTTTTGAGCTTGGAACTTTTAAACTGGACCTTGTGACCAGGGTCTTTGGTGGGCTTTATTCTGACAAGCTGCCTTCTCTGTTTCCTATTCTAAGCTGCCTCAACTCCCCCCTCAGAGAATTTACACCCTTATTCTTGAGGGGAAACCGAAGGGCGATGGTCATTTTCCTGAAGCTGCTTCCTGCTGGTTAGGGCAGTAGTCCCTGCCTGACAGGGTGTGAAACTCTCTGGCTGTTCTACTGAGGTTATGGGAAGGCAGGTCTGGCACAGTGGTTGGAACTGGATGAAATCCCTGCATGACTAATACCTTGTTCTGGAAGGCATTGATTCTGGAAGAAACTAACTTAGAAAATGAATTAAGTTTACAAAGACTTTTAACGTATTGAATATCCTTCTGCCTATGATCTAGAATAGAAGAGCTATTATTATTGCAAAGATCCTCTTTGAGCTGCAGTTAATAAATCTAAGCTTTAAGTTTGCAATACCATGCATGTTGTTTCTCCATGGGAGCAGGCCATAATGACAATTGTGTTTGTTTAAGTTTTACTAAATGGATTAATTAGCCTCATTTTAAGGCCATTAAAAGGTTTAAATTGGGGAGTTGCAGGACAAACTATGATTTTTAATTCCCTGGCCTAGTAGATAAGAGTTTTAAGCTACACTTACACTTTTCTATTTTGTTACACCTAGTCCTTTGCCCATTCTTTCTCTTTTTTCTTATTTAAGGAGGAGTCCATAGGGTCCCCTGCCTTAGGGTCCCACCCAAGGTGCTTAATATGCTATGGACCTGGACCCAAGGCAGCCTGCAGCTCCCACCTGAGTACCTACAAGCCAGGGTTTCTCACTGACCACTAACTTGGCATGGGCAGTTGGTTAAAGAATCTTTCATCTCTGCCTGTGCCAGGCACTTGTTCCCTTCTAAATTTAACTCCTTCTAAGCAGTGCACAGAGGCTTTTACCACTTGTTCTGCCTCAGTAGCCACCTGCAAGGCTCCTAACAGGGGCCATGCTATAGCCCCCCATATCTGGTGATCTCTTTCTTTTTTATTTAAATGCAGCTGCTCTGCTACCTGCTGTAACACAGCCAGTATACAGCTGGAGCTTTTAGGGCAGTTCCCACTCGTCCAGAAGGGCAGCCACCCCTCCTCACATGGATATTATAGGCCAATCTGGGATATCCCCCGTGGATTCTCCCTTCCCAGAGCCCAAGCCTGCTCCTGCTGGTGTTCCTTCAGTCTCTTGCTAGTGGCTTGCCAACTGCCCCAACCCAACTCTTGAAGGGCATGGGTCAGTGCAGTTGCAAGACCAAAGAATGCACCTGGTACTGCATCAGACATAAGCTTTATTTTTGGAGACTTACAGACAAAAGAAGCCTCCAAAGGTGGCAGTTCATAGAATGAAGACAGTGCTCCACAAAGAGGCAGGAAAATGAGGGGCAGTATAGAGGATTTCAGAAGATAGACATTTCATAACAGAGTTTCTGCTGCTAGGGTCACACGAAGCACATAAATGGGGTCTGGTGATGTTCTTGTAGGAAGGAAATGTATGCCTGGAGAAAATTACAGTCTAGGATCCCATCTGTACATTGTTTTCCTGTGGGGAGGTCCTGGGGCCTGCAGGCAGCTACCCACTATGGGCTGAGCTTCCCTTAGGGAGGGGGAGCCAGGCCCCGGTACCCATTGGACCCCCACACCATCACCTTGCTGATTGCTTTCATGATATTTAATAGTTTATCAGTGGATATTTCAATAATTGTCATATGACCTTAAGGCCTAGATAAGAATTTCTAAGTATTATGCTTAACAGCAATTATTAAAAAATACTCTATGATAAAATAATTTCATTATCAGGCTGAAGAAAATGGATTAATTTTGCTTTTCTCATTAGTTACTGTGGTGATTTGGTGCTCTGTATCCCAGAGAAGCATGTTCTTAAAGTTAATCTATTCCTGTGAGTGTGACCCCATTGTTAGTAGGAACTTTTGATGAGGTTACTTCAGTTAAGGTTGGGCACAACTCAGTCAGGATGAGTCTTAATCCCATTACTAGAGTCCTTTATAATCAGAATAAAATTCAGACTGAAAGAGGGAAAGTCGTGGGAGGCAAGAAGCTGAAAGTCAACAGAACCAGCAAGAGAAGGGAGAGGCCGGGAGAGGCCTCCGCTTGCCTTGCCCGGTAACAGGGAAGCCCAGGACCAAGGATCACCAGCAGCGAGCCCCAGAACCCAGCTTTTGTGTATCCTTGATTTGGACTTCTCTTAGCCTCAAACCCGTGAGACAATAATTACACATTGTTTAAGCCAGCCCCTTGCATGGTATTTGTTTTAGCAATGAGGAAAGTGAAATATTTACCAAGTTCTTTGCTTGAATTGTTGATCCCCAAAGAACCACCACCTTTCTAGGTAACTAATTTTCAACAGAACACATTTTGGAAAATGATGCAATAAACAATTTCCTGTTGAGATTTGTGCTCTTAAAGTCCATCCTCTATGTGTGTGTGTGTCTATAGGCTTTAAAATTGCCATTCAAAGAATGAGCTAAACCACTTCTGAAGTGGGGTTACATTAACCGGAGACAAGTTACACTTTTGAAGGCTATCATTTTAGCTCCAACGGGAAATAAAGGCTAAACTCTTTTTTTCTAAACAGCCATTTAAACAACTATAGTTTCAATCAAGAAATAGAAAGAAAAGAAAGAAGGCGAAGCCCTAGAACAACAGAGAGCCATCATTTCCTTTACCTCAGATTCCCAAACACGCAGGCAAAAATAAAACGCCCCTCCTGCTGCTGTTGTTATCTATGACAGCCCATCCTTTCCTCCTCACAGTGAGGGTCCAGGGACAGTCTGTCCCACTGCAACCAAAGCCACAAAACGTAGGCAAGTGAGGATTTGCAGCATGTGAAAAACAGAAACAGAAATGTGGATGGGCTGGACAATCGGTGAACAAAAGGACGGAAAGAATGAACGTCATTGTCTGTGTTTGTTCCAACTTTGCCAGTTTTTTCTCTATTTTCTTAGTGTTCCTATAGAGATGAGACATTCACACAAAATGATCCTCTTCTATGCCACACAGAAACAAAACAGATATGAACACAATGAAAAGAAAAGAAGAGAGGATTTCATTTAAACTTGAGATGATTGGAAGCCAAAAAAATTCTTTACTTGTATGATTACTTGGAATGGCAGTAATTTTGCTAAACATACTTTTCTTCTGATAGCTCTTAGAAAATGGCCTTGTTACTAAATGTTCTATTCCAAGTTTTGAATAATAGAATTTTGTAGAATAAAATATTCTGAGAAGAGCTAGCTAAGTGCTGTTTTTCAATGAAATCACTGTGGTTTTTCTGAAAGTAACCTCTATTTAATTATAAAAGTTATACATATTTAGTAGAAAATTCATAACCTATTGCAGGGCACACAGCAAATTTTTAAAATTTCCTGTGATCCCATGTCCCAGAGAAAAAGCCACTATTAACATTTCTGTTTAGTATGTGTGTGTGTGTGTGTAGATTTAGACACAGATACTAATTGTCTTTAGGTATTTTCTATCAAATTCTATGTGGAGGTATTTATATTGTTATCATTAAAAACTATTTAAAATTATTTTTCAAAAATAAATTTCAATGTAAATTTGAGAGTATATGCTCATTATTTTGTTAGAAAAATATCAATAACTAGAATTGTTTGGTTGAATAGAAATGAACAAATTTGTGACTTTTTGTAGAGAAACTTGGAGGCCATAATTTTCCAATTTATTTTTTTGTTGAATTGAAGAAAATAATAGGTAGTATTATCAAGTATAATGGATATACACATCTTGGATTTTGGGTGATAGTACATATTTTAAATATTATGTCATGTTAATCTTTTCATATGGTTTTATTTATGATTTAGAAAATCATTTTCATGATATGTGTTCTAATATAGGGTTGTAATATAATCTTCATAATTAGTAAGGAAAACAAATAAGAAAGTGTTAAAGTAAAAATTGCTTCCTTTTAATTCTACCTAACATTGAAGGAAGAGCACACATTTTCGTATTACTATAGACTGTGTAAATAGCTAAACTGGCAGCCTTAATCCAAACTTTGCAATGAACTTTGAATTACCTAAAATGTTCATATAATTAATATAATTGCTATCACTTTTCTTTCTGTTAGGCATTAATTGCTTTAAATATTTTCTTATGAGTATAATAGGAACCCTGGTTCTACTTCTGAAGCTTTAAAAATGGAAAATTTTGCACTAATAGTGGCTCCTCCAGCTACGTGCTTGGGGTTATCTTCTGCTTTTTTCCGGCAGTGGGAGGCTTGCCCTCCCAATATCTAAGTTCTATAAACAATAAGGGATTAACAAGGATGCATCCAGTGTAGAAAAATATGGCCCAGAGTAGTATTTTTGTCACCAGAGTACCTTCATTGTATACAAATTGCAGCAAATAACATCCATGGTTTTATCAGATAGACATGGCTTTGAATTTCGGTGCCATCGCTATCGTTATTCTGCTATCTTTGACCTACTGATTATCAACAGTGAGCCTCAGTTTCCATGTCTGTATAAACGAAGATAATTTATGCCTTGAAGAGGTATAGATGACATATGCCTAAGATATTAGTCATTGCTCATTGGTAACTTTCTTTAATTCTTAAAACAATATTGTGGGATAGGGTTGCTCTTACTATAATTAAACTATTATTGCATAGATGAGGAAATGAAGACTCTGAAGTGAAATGACTGACCCGAGGGATCAAAACTTTACACAGAAAGCCACACTCAAGCCTTACATATATAACCTCACATTCCATGTGCTTTTCACTGTGGCATATTACAAAATATACCTTTGGAAAGCATAACTCATTTTTGCAGTTGTGATACATTAATAAATATCATATCAAAATTATTACATTGGAGACATGTTGAGTGGAGTTTCCCCATGATCAATCACAGATACTATTGTGCCAGGATGCAGGCTCAGTGCATGAAGAGGTCTGGAGGCAGAAGTTTTTACAAAAACCACCACACGGAACCACTATTACAATATTTTCCTTTCCTACTGTACCATTTTCCAATTAGTTTCACTAGGATATGTGCCCTTTTCACCTCCAGCCCAATCTGTCCCTGGCCACTGAGCAAGAAATAGATACCAACTACCCATCAAAAGCTAATTCTACTTTAGCTAACAAACTCTTATTTCTAAATTCTTATTCTCAACTAATTTTGAATTAGTGGGAGGGGGTAAACATAGGCCTGATAAATGTTCGTGTATGACAAAAAATGAGTGTTATGTTTTACTAGTGATAAGTCTGAGTTTTAAAATGACCAGATGGTTAAAGACAAACAGGAGGTTAGTAAAGGAAGTTCAGTTGGCATTTGGCATCTAAACAAGTCCAACACAAAGCCTAAGAAGGATCATACTTAAAAAAATCTAATGCTGCTCTTTTTTCAATCATGCTGTAACTAAACCAAAAAGTCCATAGACTTTTAGGATTAAGTATAAAGGCACTCATCTGAAAGATTATCAAGTCAAGAAATTTCCACTCAAAAGGAGTTGTTTAATGAAACTATGTGTGGGTTTATCACTGTGGAAAATGCCAACGTGGTGATATTTTAAAAATCAAATATTTTAGGAAGGCATTTTTCATTATTTTTGCAGAGGCACTAGACTTAACTTTGTAGGAAAAACAATGGGGCAAGAAATATTTTCAATATTGACCTAGACATGGACTAGCTGGCAGCTATCTCACCTAAAATTTTTGAATGTCAATTTCTGTTATCTCAGAATGGTATCATATAAATAAAGAAAAGAAGGCATTATACATACTGCTTCACATATAGATTATCATTTACGGGCTTTGAACTCATTGGTGTATACAAATCATTGATGCTAACTCATTTTCACTTCTCCCTCATGGTTTCACTCTCTATAAACAGCATAAATTCCAAAAGCCTTCTCATAGACCGTCAATTATTTTGCCTTGGGTTCCCTGCCTAATACTGGCCATTCAAACCTATGTTTAAAATTTAATCTCCTCTGAGCCCATGCTTATGCCTGCACAACAAATACAATTCGAGAAAAGCACACAGACATGCTGACTTGTTTTACTTTAAATGCAGGACTTCTAACCTTCAGCTGACCATGACTCGTGCCCAACAATTTTCCTACATACCACCAGTCCACTCACTCTTCCCCTTTCATGAATGAGGATTTCACTCATTTCTCCCCTCAAAATTCTGTAATCTCCAACTCAGTTCTCACTTTCAGGTAATGATCTGGCTTCCAATTAACTGAGAAAATGCATATTATCAAAGAGATTCACAGTGTCTTACCACCACATCTACAAACCCACTAGCACCTGTACCCACATGACCTGCCTCTGATTCCTTTACTATTTTTTAAACCCCCACACCCCACTTTAACCATTTTCTCTCCCCTTTCTTAAGAGTAGTCATTATTCACTACCTTCAATTTCTTTTTATTTTATTTATCACTGAAGCTATTCTAGTCAGATTTTGCAAATGAACTGACTTCTAAAATAACCAATGACCTTCACATTGTTAAATGAAATGATCCATTCTCAACTTACTTGAATTTCATTTGCATCCATGTTTGACAATTAATTCTTCCTCCTTGAAATATTCTTTTTCACTTTCATCCCAGGAAGCCTTCTTTCCTCTTGGTTCCTACCTCAAGACTTCTCCTCTGACTCTTTTGTTTATTCTTTCTCATCCCTCCATTTGCTAAATACCGAAGTGCCCTGAGGTTCAGTTCTCAAACATGTATCCTTCTCTATCTACTTTCTCTCTCTTGGTGATCTCATCCTATTTCAAAGCTTAAATAGCATTTTAATACTAACGACTGTCCTCATTGTATTTTATTTCTAGCATAATCATTTCCACAGAACTCCAGGCAAGCATATCTACCTCTTTCTCAAAATCTTTACTTGTATGTCTAAATGACATTTCAAACTAACACATCCAAAAATAAATTCCTTATCGTTCTACTGAAAATCTGTACCTCTTACAGATTTTTCTATCTCTGTTAATGGCAAAATTCAATTTTCCAGTTGTTTTGGCTAAAAGTCCAAGTGCCATCTTAGATTAATCTCTTTTTCTCACACTCCAGATCAAATCCAACAGTCAATCCCATTAGGTTTCTTTTCAAAACATATTGTAATCAGACAATTTCTCACCACCTCCACTGAGACCACTTTTTTCCAAGCCATCATCTTTTTTCTCAAAGATTATTACATAAATTCTCATCTTCCGGCTAATCTAGAGTTTATATCAGCCCATGTCACTTACCTGCTCAAGTTCCTCCAGTGGCTTTCCATCTCATTCCTAGAGAAGGACAAATCCCTTAGGGTGGTCTGTATAATTGTATTGATTTTTTTCCCCATATGGTATCCAGGTTTATTCCCACTTCAGTTTCTTTGAACTTGCTATTTCCATTACCTACAATGCTGCTCAACCAGAGTTCCATACTCTCTCTCTTCCTTGAGTCGTTGCTTATATATTGCTTTTTCCTAGATACTATATTTAAAATAGCAACTATTCACACTCTTCATCTCCCTCCCATTTCATTTTTCTCCATTGCACTTACTTATATGATATAAGATGTACTTTACTTATTATTTTAATTATTGTAAGTTCCCCCTATTACAATGTAAGGAGAGATTCCAAGAGTGCAGTTTTTTTTTTTCTGTTTGATTCAATAATCATCTCATCAGTATCTAAAACAGGTTTTGGTATATAACAGGTAATAGCTAAGTAATCATTGATGAAATGATAATATACAGGAAAGCATTTTGGAAATTACAAAGTTTTGTAAAGTGTTGGTATTACAATGTCATTTAATTTAGTCAGACATTCTTCTTTTTGAATTTGACCTCTAATATTATAGATATACATTGTTTAATATTATAACGTGTTTCCTGTGTTTTACCACTAAACTAAATATGCCATTAAAACACTTTAACTCAGGCCAAAGTGAAAATAAGATAACATGGTCAAAAACACATGAAGAAATACAATATTACAATTTATTTGACTAAGAAAAAGTATATTTTTAAATAATAAAAATATACCTGTGGAAGTTAAATATTTTAACTACAATAATTGTCATCTCAAATTCTTTTGTTTTTTTCAGAGACACTTTTAGTATTTAATTTGGAGCTTGCATGAAGGGATTCTCAATTCTCACACACAGTAACAGAGTTTTCTTTTATGTGGATGATAAGACATAATTAACATCTTTAATAGCTAAATTTCTAAAAATAGCACAGTATCAATAGTATGATTTCATCTTTCATTAGAAAAACATTCTAATTTTAGTCATATAATTTATTTGATCTTCCAATGTTATATAACTATTTGACAATTTTTTTAATTTATTGAATTTGTGGGGAAGGATTGGTGAATTTATTTTATATTGTATACACATGAACTAAGAGATACCAAATATTTTGAATATAAATAGATATGAAATAATAGCTCTAGAAATATGCTGTAAGTTTTAAAAATCTATAAAAAATTTAAGTACTATACTATAGCAATTTTTGTAATTTGAAAAAATATATTTAAATTTTATGTTTCATTTCAAATAAAGTAATATGTAAGTAAGAATTATTTTTATAGGGAAATCTTTTGGACAAATTATATAACAGGAAAGAATATAAAGTTATACAACATGAAAAGAAGTAAGATTTTTATCTGTCACAATATGCCCTTTATAAAGCTTTCTGATTATCTGGAAATAATTGATCTCTATTGCCCAATTTCAAATCTTGGGATACATATCCATCTTATGACCAGTATATTGACAGTAATCACTTAAAAGTACTTTAGCAGGTGATGTAAGATATTTTATATCACTTATATTCTAATGTAGGTCTTTAGAGGGCTTTTTGTTTTAAAAAGCCCCATGCTTGTGGCTTTCATCCTGGAATTATTAGTAATGTCTTGAAATGATGACTCATTAAACTTTGCCTCCGTTCCCTCATAACCATCACCAGGGAACTTCCGTCTTGTCGATTTACGAAAGAAGCTCACGCTGTATAGTCAGTTTCTGAGAATAAATGTCTGTTGAACAATTACTTTATGGTTCTTCCTAGCTTTTGCTTGGTTGTGAAATGTGAGCCACCATCCATAAGCACACAATTTCCATCTGCTACAGCCACCTCTCTATCTTGTTTGTCATGTATTTTTCTATGATGAGGACTCTATGTCAAAGCCTCTTTCCTCCCTGAAGAGCTCCTACTTCCTATGTGAAGGTGAACTGTAATCTCGACACTCTTTCCTTCATAATTGGCAAAATTGTTATGACATAGAATATCAGTGGCCCTTATGGGGTAACTTTCATATGTTAAAATAATTGAGTTGATACATTTAAGAGGAACAAATTAGGAATCAAAATACCAAATATTCAATAGCCAATATTTAGGTGGCATGTTAAGGCCTCAAAATAAAATTCTGACCCTGTCTATCTCAGAGCCCCTCTAACCTTTTGACCTAACCCTCCTTGCATCTCTCTCTCTCTCTTTTCATTCACTTTATCTGCACAGCCCACTCATTCTCTTTCTATTCCGTGTGCTCACTTCTTTGACTTTTCTTTGAGTTTTTACAGGAAAATGACCATCACATTTAAAAATTACTAAATTAGTAGGCAGATCTAGAGAAGGTGAATTCAAACCTTGATCTAGAGCTATGGGGCTCTCTTTACTTAAAGATAGACCTAAAACCCAGGATACAAGCTAAAATTTGCTGCATAGTTCTGAATTTTTAAGATACTTATTGTCCTGGATTAGAGCTTTGTACCAACTAGTTCTACTAATTTCTAGTCCTTCAAATGGAAGTAAGACTTCAAAAGAAATGGAATTAAAGGAACATTTAAATAATCCAGCTATATTAAACTAAAAATAAAATAGATTACATAAGGCAATTTCAGAATCTTTTCTTTTAAGAATATATAGGAGAAAGATTCAAAGTTTTAAACTAAAATACTAAAACTAAAAGTAGACACCAGAAAACTTTTAAATAGCGATCAGATTACACCCAACAACTGAAAGAAAGTAGTGTGTCTTCTCTCTTTGTAGATGTAAATTAGGGGATTATTGGGAAAAAAAGTTTTAAATAAGTTTAAATGAAAAAAAAAAAGATTTAAATAAGTTTAAATCTAGATAATATCCAATGTGTGGCCGGACATCTTCAGAAGCTTTAGAAAGTAAACTAGCTGGTAATTGATGCACCCTTTGGCTTTCTGGATAAAATAACTGCCCCCTACAGGGAAATATGGACTGAAGTTTTCCTGTGCTCCAAGAATTAGGAGACTATAGATCCGGATGCTTATAAATATTGTAAGCAGAAAGGCCATTAAAAGGACCAAAAAGGCAACTATCCAAACTGTCCAATCATGCTGCTTCAAGGGAGATATTACCATTCTGAAATTCTGTGTCCTTCTAAGTCCCCTCGGGGAATTATCTACAATTATATATGGACCATAATGCAACTTGCTTATTGCTAGGGTTCCTCTATATAAACCATTAATCCCAGAACTATAGAATATCAGATTCCTCAGAGCAGAATGTAAAATTTTTTGACAAGCAAAATAGAAAGAAAATCAAGTTGTACTAATAAAAAGAGAAAGATGGACAGCATTTGTTTAATGAAAAAAAAACATGATTAGTTATGTCAGATTATGAAAGAAGGTAACATAAAAACTTGTGGTCCAGAAAATTGTAGTTGACTGAAGTGGAAATGAACTTATTTACTCCAGTTTACTGGATCCCCTCAAGTATTGAGAATCTCTTACCATTCTAAGTCCTTTCCAAAGTTCTAAACAATGATAGTTTGGTTTCATTATAAGAACACTCCTTTATACTCAGTAACAAATTCCCTGAAAATATAACAGGTAGGATCCACTTTTATAGAAAATATGCTGCAGCCCCTAAACATGATTAAATCACAGTGGATCTGGGCATAAACACACCTACAGGAGTCACGATTTATTCAATTACCAGAGAATTAACTATGCTCCCAGACTTCTATAGGCAAAAGTTGGCAGACACAGGCAGATAAAGGAAGACACACCCAAAAGAGTTCAGATGATAATACGTATTTTGCACAAACACTAAAAGCTTAGGCCATGCACTGGGGTATTATCTGGACAGCATCGTACACATGAAAAACCAGTTAGAGACTATCTTTTGATCCAATAGTCAATTCTTCAACTTCTTGCCACTAAAAAAATTGAGGTTTCAACTAAATAAGTCAAAATACTTTAGATTTTGTATTAGGATCACCTTTAAATCTGGTGTTCTATGTGCAAAAAATTGTCACATCCTTAACCGAAACCACCAAATATATACTAATTGATTAACTAATTACTAATTATTGTTACATTCTCCTTCTATATCCTGGCACATGTATTGGTGTAATATTCTTAATTCAAAAACTCTCTTGGATTGCTTATCCAACGAAGAAAATATCAGAATTGTGTTTTGGTAATACAGAAATTGTCTATGCCAAGAAGACAACTTTTGAATATTTTAAATCAAATCATGATTTACTCTAGTTGGTTTGGTGGCTTTTATATTAAACATGTAAAGGAAAAATATCAAGTTTCATGTAAAATAAGTAGTCTGGTCTCTTATACAGAATTCAATTCCCTACCAGAAGTGAAATTGAATTGAAATATGACACTTTAGATTATGTCAAATTGCCTAAGTAAAAGAATAAATCTGTACAAATAACAGGCATGATTTTACAAAAATTTGCTTCTTTGAAATGATATAGAAACTAAGATGTTCCTTAAACTACTCTGTTACCATTTAAAAATGAACAAGTACATGAATTACTTGATGCCTTAATGCTTCCTAAGATGATTAATTGCTTTTATAAAGGTGGATTCTCAAAAAATAAGATATTATAGAAGCTAGCAACTTATATTATGAATAATATGGACATACTTTAAGAATACTACATAAATATATAGAAATTACTTTAGTAGGCTATCATTCTAAACAGGCTACCCCCAAAAGTCAGTATAGAACAAAAACAACAAGTAGCAAATTTATGGAGAGGTTGAAGGATTCCATCATGTATACACAAAGTCTTGACTCCCCAATTTATAAACAATGTCTCAGAGGATGAAAGAATGTTAAGAATCATAAGGATAAGTTCTGACAAAATCAGTATGGCTACCTGGTAGCATCAAACACAATGTCAAATTGACTCTTTGCAAAATTCATCTACAATACAAAACAACCCTTCACTTTAGGGACAAATTGTTGTGGAAAAAATGCCAGTGGTGCAGAGTTTTGGGTAGTGCACATTGTTTTCTACTTCCATGAGTGAAAGAAACACCCTGGGGAAAGGATATACAAGATTTATTGGCAGTAGATGCTACTTTAGATGATTGTTGAGGGGCCTGTATAGAATGAGATTTTAAGATGAGATGGAACCTGGAGGTACAAGGAAGAGGAAGAGCAGGTGGACAGTTCTATAGGCGTGGGTACAAAGTGGAAGGATCTTTGTATTGTGAAGATTGTTAATGCCCAACAGAGAGCATTAACTATAGAAGAACACTAAACAATCGAGGGGACAGGATGACTTAGCCAATAGACATCAGCTACTTTCTATCCTCAGCCTCCAGCATGCTTACGCAATAGGATCATGAATGGAAGAGTCGTGTTGCAGAGAGAGAGCCTATTCATGAGTCCAAACTGCATGGATTCCTTTTACAAATTCTGATCTAGTCATGGCCTCTGCTGAATATTTGTTTCTCCAGTAGGAGATACTGACATTGAATCCCTCATGTACCACTCTAAAAAGGACCAAAAAGCCTTCTGGTGGCAAGTTGACTTCATTGGGCCCCTTTTCATCCAGAATATAACAATGATTCATCCTGGGCAAGATTAATATTTACTCTGAGTATGAGTGTTCATTTGTCTGTAGTACCCCAGACAGTTTCACTATTCAGAGGCTCACAGAGTGTGTAGACTACTAACACAGGATCCCACATAACATCATCTCACACTAATAGTGTATTGTGGCCACATAAACATGGGATCTAATGGTCCTTTTGAAAAATGCATACACCAAAATAGCTGGCTCAGTAGAGTAGTAGAAAGGATTTTTGAAGACAAAGCTGAGCAAGCAGCTTGGGGATGATACCTTGAAGAATGGGGCACTGTCATGTAGGATATGGAGAACACCTTAAACCAATGGTCATAGTATCATTTTTTTTGTCCCCCATAGATGAAATACATGAATGTAGAAAACAAGGTGTGCAAGTAGAAGTAGTGCTCACTTCCAGTAACTCCTTGGGGGAAATCTGTACTTCTCATCACACAACTTTAACCTCTAAGTATCTAGAGGACTTGGTTCCCAGAGAGAAGGTGCTTCCATCAGGTGACATGGAAAGAGCCACATCATTTTAAATCAATGGGTAGTAACCGATTCATTTGGGCTCTTCATGCCAATAAACCAACAGACACAGAAGGGAATTAACAATACTGGGACAGGTGAATAAAACTGACTATATGGTGAGGATGTAGAACACTGCTGCTTCTGAATAGGACACAGGGAATTATGTTTGGCCTTTATAGGATCCACTGGGACATCATTTAGTATTTCTGTGTGTTAAATATGAATGTGCAAGCACAGCAACCACAACCATAGAAGGGAAATGAAACCAGGGGCTTAGACTTGTCAAGAATGGGTCTAGGTCATCACACCAGATACGCCACCTAATCAGTACAAGTTCTAGCCAAGGATGAGGGAAATATAAAACTAGTAGTAAAGGAGGGAGAAGAAAAGTATAAGCTATGGCCTCAGGAATAACCATAACATTGGGGATATAGTTTATCCAACCATACCCCTTGTTTTAATTTCTCAGCTGCTAAAACAAATCTTGTACAATGTGTTGGCCTAATAACAGGAATTTATTGGCTCAGTGTCTCTGAGGTTGGAAGGCTTGCTTCCTCTCAAGGTCAGTATCTTCTGGCTGGACTGCAAATCTTTGGGGTTTCTTGCCCTTTCTTTCACATGGCAGCATTTTCTCCTTTCTCTTCCAGGTTCCATTGACTTATAGCTTCTGGCTGCTCCTCGTGGATCCTTTCCAGTGCCCACTTTCATTTGCTTATGAGGACTTCAGCCGTATTGGATTAAGGCCCACCTCCATTCAGTTTCAGCACACGTTAACTAAAAACATCTTCAAAGGTCTTATTTACAATAGGTTCACATCTGCAAGACCAGAGTTTAGGACCTTAGCATGCCTTTTCTGGTGGACATGATTCAGTCCCAACACCACTCCTCCACCAGAAAGGAAATGGTGAACAACCGGAATCCTGAGTAGACAGGGCCCAGATACAGTGAATTGAATGTGATGCAAAATGTGGACTGTTACAGACACTGGTGATGTTCTGCCAAGGGTCCACTCTCCGGTTTGTGTACCCATTCCTCAGTGGCTGCACGCGCTGTGGCTGGTGGTTTAAGCCCATGTCCTTCTCAGAGGAACATCACCTGTCTGTCAGTGACACCTCTGGGAGATGATAATTTTTACCCACAGTTTATCTAAGAACTAACTGATAAAAAGATAGAAAAGCTCAACCCTTTTGACTGAATGTGGGACTCCCGTTGGTAGAATTCAAGCTTTGGAGCCCCACCTCCACTCCATTGATCAGGCAAATGCTGACATGACGGCACATTCTGTTCAGCTTGTTCCCTTCCACATTTTGCTTTGATCACTCCATTATAAGTTTTTTTTTTTCCTGAAAAGCTCATTTCCAAAAAATCACATGTTTTTTTTCTTAGAGAAGTTATGGATTTACAGAAAAATCATGGGTAAAATACAGGGTTCACATATACCACCCTACTATTAACAACTTGTATTGATATGGCACATTTGTTACAAATGATGAAAGCACACTTTTATAATTGTATTAAAACTATATTCCATTGTTTAACTTAGAGTTCATTGCTTGTGTTGTGCAGTTCCATGGACTTTTAAAAAATTTATTCTAGTAACATATATACAACCTCAAATTTCCCCTTTTAAACACATTCAAATATATAATTCAGTGGTGTTAATCACATTCACAATTTTCTACTACCTTACCACCATACATTACCAAAACGTTTTTATTACCTCAAATAGAAGCTCTGTACAATTTAAGCATTAATTCCCTATTCCCTATTGCCCACACTGTTCCCTAGTAAACTATATTCTAGATTCTGACTAGATGGGTTTTATTATTCTAATTATTTCTTATCAGTGAGATCATACAATATTTGTCCTTTTGTGTTTGGCTTATTTCACTCAGCATGATGTCTTCAAGGTTCTTCTATGCCATCACATGTAGGAACTTCATTCCCTTTTACTGTTGAAAAATATTCCATTGTTATACATACCACATTTTTTTATCCATTCATCAGTTAGCAGACACTTGGATGGCCTCCATCTCTTGTCAATTGTGAATAATGCTGCTATGAACGTCAGTGTGCATATCTGTTCAGTCCCTGCTTTCAATTCTTTTAAGTATATACCTATATGGGATTGCTGGGTCATTTGGTAATTCTATACTTAGCATTCTGGGGAGCCACAATACTTTCTTCTACATTGTCTGTACCATTTTACATTCCCATCAACAGTGAATAAATGTTCCTATTTCTTCACATCCTCTTCAACACTTGTAATATTCCACTTTTTAACAGTAGCCAGTGTAGTGGGTGTGAAATGGTATGTCACTGAGGTTTTAATGTGCATTTCCCTGATGGCTAATGGTGTTGAGCATCTCTTCGTGTTCTTTTTGGCCATTTGTATATCTCCTTTGGAGAAATGCCTATTTCAGTCTTTTGCCCATTTTTTAGCTGGGTTGTTTGTTATTTTTTTTGTTGTTGTTGAGTTGGAAGATTTCTTTATATACTTTGGATATTAAATCCTTATCAGAATGTGGTTTTCAAGTATTGTCTTCCATTGTGTAGGTTGTCATGTTAATTTCATGAAAGAGTCCTTTAAGGCACAAAATTATTTAATTTTGGTGAAGTCCAACTTATCTATTTGGACTATTTATTCTTTTATTTTTCCTGATCTTAGAGGGAAAGCTTTCAGGCTTTTGTCATTAAGTGTGATGTTGACTGTGGGCTTTTCACATATGCCCTTTATCATCCCCTTTATGAAGGAAGTTTCCTTTTATTTCTAGTTTTCTAACTTTTTATTCAAGAAGGCATGCTGGATTTTGTTAAATGCCTCCACTGTGCCAATTGAGGTGATATTTGCTCCAGATACTGTGGGGCTCTACTGTCAGATGCATATATATTTATAATTTTTACATATTCTTGTTGAATTGACCCCTTTACCAGAGTATAATGATCATCTTTGTGCCTTGTAACAGTTTTTGACTTAAAGTCTATTTTATCTGATATTAGTATAGCTACCCCAGCTCTCTTTTAATTACTACTTTCATGGTATACATATTTTTTCCATTTTTTCATTTTCAACCAACTTATATCTGTGAATTTAAGGTGAATCTTTTATAAATAGCACATAGTTGGATCATCCTTTTTTTATCCATTCTACCAATCTCCTTCTTTTCACTGGGGGCTTTAATCCATTTACATTTAAAGTCACTACTGATAATTCAGGGCTTTCTTCTGCCATTTTGCTATTTAGTCTTGTAAGTCTTGTACATTTTTTTTTTTGCCCCTCAATTCTTCCAGTAATACCTACATCTTATTTATTTTATTTTTGTACTCTATCATATTGAGTCTATTCTCATTTCTTTCTGGATACATTTTCATCTATTTTCCTTGTGGTTACTATGGGACTAAAATTTAACATCTTAAATATATAACAATCACGTATTTGATTTGATACTAATTTGACTTGAATTACATACAAATCCCTGTTCCTATACATCTCCGTCCCCCTACCTTTTTCTGTACTTGTTACATATTATATTTTTGTGCATTGTATCCATAACCACAGATTTAGCTTTACTTTTTATGCATTTTCATTGTATCACCTGTAGGAAGTAAGAAGTTAAGTGGCATACCAAAAAATACAATACAGTAGTACAGGGATTTATAATTTCTCATAAGACTACTTTATTGAAGTTCTTTATTTCTTTATGCTGCTTTAAACCACTGTCTAATAGACTTTCTTTTCAGTCTGAAGAGCTCCATTTAGCATTGCCTGTAGAACGGTCTAGAGGTAATGAACTCTATCAGCTTTTGTTTCTTCTCCCTCACAGTGTTGCACTGGATTCTGGAGTTTTGAAATAGTAGTTTCAGAAAGTTCCTGCCTGTTTCATAGTTGATCTGGGGCAGGGATTGATTCTTGGAGCTTCCTACTCTGCCATCTTCCCACAACTCCTCCAAATTATGTGCTTTTGATCCCTGTTAACTCTGGGGGATTTTTCTTGATATGCTTGTTTCTTGAGTTTGTATCCAGATAGTAATATGACATAAGTTTTCTTGATTGTCAGGAGCTAGCAAAACTAAGCAAACTTAAGCAAAAAAAACACCTTCACTGTCTTTGCAAATTAGCTTTGCATTGGCTGGTGTTCTTTTTAAGAGTTCAGACCCCTATAGGAAGATTAGCCCAAGGCAAGGTCCTCCCTGTATTTTCTGGGCTTGTGTCTTGTCCTGGCCTGTGCCTGCTAGTGGCCTTAGGGGCATCCCTCTTCACAGGAGTTTGAATGCCTCCTCTATGTCCCTGAAACAGACCTTCTCCCTCTCCTGCCTGTCCCATGGCAGGTTTTAAAGCATGTGAGTCCAGCACTTCCAATGGCTTCTGGCCCTGATTTTGTTGTCTCAAGCTACTTTTGCCTGGAGGGCAGATGTTTGGAGAGGCCTGTCCGATGGGAGCTTCCCGTGATTCCCAAGTCAATCTTCCCAGCTGAGTCAAGGCCAGGGACCACAGAGGAAGCACAGGCTACCTCCAAACTACCCCAGAGAGGGGATAAGGAAGGAGTCAGGAAGGTTATCGGGAGCTTCCTCCACAGCTCCCCAGAGCTGTGCTTTCTTGCTCAGCTCCACAGAGGAGCCCCTCACTGTGCTCTGCAGCCTTGAGGAAGCTGTCTCTAGGCATCCTTCCCTCCCTTTTGTGTGGGGCAGCTTGGAACAGTGGCCACCCTTGGAGCAATGCTTCCCTCAACCAGGAGATAATCAGAAGCTGTGATCAGTGATTTACCAGACTCCCTTCCCCGGGGAACCAGGTTTACATGTCCTCTGATACCAGGACATTGCCCCAGGGGCCAGGCCTCTCTGCTGCCTGCCCTGAGAGTGGGGGGTGGGTGATGATAACTGCTGCAAGGAGAGAGAAATTCACTCTTTCTTCCCTGATGCTTCACAATGCTCTACTGGACTCTGGAGTTTTGAAATAGTTGATTCAGAAAGCTCCTGCCCATTTAATTGTTCTGGTACAGGGATTGATTCTTGGAGCGTTCTACTCTTCCATCTTCCCAGAATTCCTCCAAGTCATGTGTTCTTGACCCTGTTTCAGCCCACGTTTCTAAAGCGAACAAGGCAGACATTATCTGGTTGTAAATGCTGATGTGCTCATGTGCTATCTCTGTGCTATGGAGCTGAATAAAATAAAAAAGGTGATGCCATATGAACCTGGTGTTGGCTGAATGAAGCTAGTTCATGACAAATCACTAGCTTGTGCAAGGTGATTACGAAGACTTTCTGTAGTGCCCGCAGACAATCAATGCTGGTTATTGACGTGAATGTTTAGAAATCAGCTTTGAGTGATGTTAATTTATAACATTACTGAGATAAACAGAATATTCAAATCAAGAATTAAAGCATTTAATGAATAAATAACATGAGTTCTGATAATATCCCTTAAAACTACGACTTACTATGTGTTTTTTTTATCTAATTCAGTGGAAATACATGTCTGTCTCTCTTTTACTTGTAATTTTTAAAACTGTAACAGAGCTCATCTTTTTTATGTAAAACAACATGGGGCAGAAATCATTTATGGGTGGGCACCTCTAAAGGATTTACTTGACAAAATTAATTTCATTTGCTGGGACAACTTGTTGTTAAACCCTTACTTGTATTCAGATTTAAATTTTCTCACTTTTCCACAAGAACATTCTCAGAAAAGAAAAGACGAACCTAATATGACATGTAACGGAGGCAGTCTCAAATCGAGGCAATAAAACGCCAACAGCTGGTCTCCACGGCAGGGAGTTTAGTTAACTATATTTTCTGGCTGTTTTTGGACTAGGAGTGATTCCAAATAATACCTGCCTTGGACTTCTCTTCATGTTTACATTATGCTGCATTTGTTGAGTCCCTAACCTGTAGCTGGGGCAAATCCATTTACTTCTCAAATAATTATTGCCTGTATGCATTTCCCATTCTTTGAAATATACTTACAGATATATGGTTCTTTGGTGCTCATGGAATAGTTAATTACTTTTGTGAAACTTTATTTAATAAAACAATGACAAAGGACTCGTGAAATACACAAACATTAATTCAGAGTTATTTAAGATATTTAAAAATAAAAACCAGCACACTAAATGAAGTTATTGTAGAAATAAATTGTCCCATCAAATTAAACTTCATATAGAAAATCAAGCAAATATTTTGCAATGACGGGCTTTAATCTAATTAGAAGATATATTAATGTGGATAAAATATGATAATCTATGTAACCTACTTAGCATATTTTGAAATGAACATTAAAACATTATTCAGAATATGTTCTTTATTTTATCCAGGTTTAAAAATTTCTATGTTATATTCAATACTACAACATAGACATTTCTGCTTGAATCACAGTCCCTCTTCCTGAAGTACATCATTCATTCATTCATTCAATCATTCATTCATTCATTAAATCATTCATTCACCCAACAGATATTTATTGAACACCTAATATGTTTAGATACCATCCTATAGTCTGGAGGTACATCAGGGAATGTCACAGATAAAATCCTCTTGGGGTCTGTCATTTATAGAACAGACACAATAGACACAATAAACAAAGTTAATCATAATCTAGTTTTGTTTAAGGGCTAATGAGAAAAAAAATAAAGCAGGAAATTAGAGGGCTAATGAGAAAAAAATAAAGCAAGGTAAGGGAACAGATGCAGTTTTAAGGAAGATGGCCAGGGAAGTCCTCTGTGAAAGGTCAGCATATGAGTGCTTTTAAAAAGGTAAGGGAGTGAGTCACCAGGATATGTGGAGAAAAAACATTCAAATGTAAAGGTCCCGAGGAAGAAATGTGACTGATGACTTCAAGGAAGAGCAAAGAGGCCAATAAGAATAGAAAAAAAAGAATGAGGAGAAAAGTAGTAGGCGGCACTGCCAGAATAAAAATTGTAAAAGGCCACAGCGCTGTGCAATGTAATGAACCCTAATATAAACTATGGACTTCAGTTAATTGTAAAATTATAGTAACATTTTGTCTTTAATTGTAACAAAGTGCCACACTAATGCAGTGTTAATAATAGGGAAAACTGCATGTGTGGAAGGGGTATTGGGGGACTCTGATCTTTCTGCGTGATATTTCTGTAAGCTTACAATTTTGATAAAATAAATGTAGTAGAAAATGAGGTCAGAGAAAAAAATTGGATAGGAGAGTGGGGGGAACAAGATCACATTTGCTTTGTGGGTCATCGGGAAGACTTGTTTTTTTACTGAGTGAAATAGACAGGTGTTGCTTGACTCTAAAGAGGAATGGGTGTAATTTAACTGGATTACTTTAGTTGCTGTGTTGAAGATAGATGGAAGACCATGGCAAAAGCAGGATGAATATTATTCTACATGAGATAGAATGATAGCTTAGGCAAAAATAGTAATATTGCAATGGTACAAAGCTGGCAGATCCTGAATAGATTTTGAAGGTAGAGTTAACAGGATATGCTGAGAAATATGAGAGAACACCATGATTTGGCCTGAGCTATCAGGTAAATGTTTTGCCATTTACTGAGTTTGGAAGAGTATAAGAGTAGCATGTCTGGCAATTAAATATCAGCAGATCAATTTAGAATATGTTAGGCTTGAGAAATATTAGCTGTAGACAATTCTTTTTTAATTTTTATTGAAGTTTATCATTCATACATGAAGATACATAAACAATAAATGTATAGTAAAATTTGTGAATTTACAAAAGAAACATGCATATCATCATACAGGGCTCCCATACATCTCCCCACCACCAAGACCTTGCATTGTTGTCAAACATTTGTTACAAAATATAAAAGAGCATGGTCAAAATATTATTACTAACTATAGCCCATATCTTATATAAGACATATTTTCCCCCAACCCACCCTATTATTAACACCCTATATTAGTATTATGTATTTGTGTTGTTCATGAGAGAACATTCTCCTATTTGTTCTGTTAACCACAGTCCATCTTCCAACACAGGGTTCCCTGTGTTATACAGTCCCATGCTTGTACCATCCATTCAAAGTGTACATTCAATGGCTATCATTTTCATCACAGAGTTGTGCTGTCATTGCTTCTGTCAATTTTTTGAACATTTTCATTACTTAGAAAGGAAAAATCCCATGCCACCTTATATCCCCTATTTTGTCCCTTAGGACTGAAATAATATCTTCTTTCCATTGAGGCAACATATTACAATATTACTGTTAACTGTCTTCCATAATTTACATTAGTTGTAATTTTCCAGGGTATTACCATATTCTTGGCACTTTGTAAAGAAGATCATTCTTATATTTATACTATTACCCACAATCTTATATTTATACTATTACCCACAATCTTCATCCACCACCAAAATCACCATTCTCCAAATGGCATTTACATCCACAGACTACCTCTTTCAGTCACAATCATATTTATAAATCAGCAGTATTAGTTATACTCATGATAATGTGCTACTCTCAAATCTATTCATTTCCACACTTTTGCAATTAACTTTAGTAATAATACTACATACATTAAACATCAGCTCCCATTCTCAACCTATATTCTATTTCCTAGTAACTTGTACTCTGGAGTTTACCTCTATTGGTTTACTCATCATATTTAGTTCCTATTAGTGAAACCATACAATATTTGTCCTTTTGTGTCTGGTTTATTTTACTCAACAATATCCTATAAGTTCTTCCACATTGTCATCTGCAACCCGATTTCAAATTTTCTTACCGCTGAATAGTATTCCTTTGTATGTATATACCACATTTTGTTTATCCATTCATTGATTGGTGGACACTTGGGCTGGGTCAACATTTTAGCAATTGGCAATAATGCTGCTATGAACATTGGTGTGCAAATGTCAGTTCGCATCCTTGCCTTCAATTTTCTGAATATATTCCTAGATACGGGATTTCTGGATCATACAGCAGGTCTGTATTCAGCTTCTTGAGGTACTGCTAAACTGTCTTCCACAGAGGCTGCACCATTCTACATTCCCACCAACAGTGAAGGAGTGTCCCTGTTTCTCCACTTCCTTTCCAGCACTTGTAGTTTTCTGTTTGTTTAATAATGGTCATTCTATAAGATGTGAAATGGTATCTTATTGTAGTTTTGATCAGCATTTCACTAATAGCTAGTGATGTTGGGCATTTTTTTTCATGCTTTTCGGTCATTTGTAATTCCTCGTTGGAGCAATGACTATTCAAGTCTTTTCCCCATGTTTTATTGGGTTTCTTGTCTTTTTATCTTTGAATTGTATGATCTCTTTATATATCATAGTTATCAAACCCTTATTGGATATATGGTTTCCAAATATTTTCTCCAATTGAATGGGCTGCCTTTTTACTTTCTTAACATCTTTTGAAGAACAAAAGTCTTGAATTTTGAGGAGGTCCCATTAATCTATATTTTTTTCCATTACTCATGCTTTGGGTGTAAGGTTTAAGAAACTACCGCCTACCACAAATCTTGAAGATTTTTTTTACATTTTCTTCTAGGAGTTTTATGGTTGTTGCCTTTATATTTAGGTCCTTGATCCATTTTGAGTTAATTTTCATATTAGGTGTGAGATAGGGGTCATCTTTCTTTCTTTTGAATATGGGTACCCAGTTCAACCAGCTCAATTTGTTGAATAGACTGTTCTGGTCCAGTTGGGTGAGCTTGACAGCCTTGTCAAAATCACTTGACCATAGATGTTAGGATCTATTTCTGAGTTCTCAATTCAGTTCCATTGGTGTTTGTGTTTATTTTTATGTCAGTACCATGTTATTTTTACCACTGTAGCTAATTAATATGCTTCAAAGTCAGCAAGTCAGAGTCCTCCAACTTCATTCTTCCTTTTAAAGATGCTTCTGGCTATTTGGGGCCCCGTACCCTTCCAAATAAACTTGATAATTGGCTTTTCCATTTCTGCAAAAAAGGCTGTTGGGATTTTTATTGGGATTGCATTGAATCTGTAAATCAGTTTGGGTAGAATTGTAGATGTAGACAATTCCAAGACTTCTTATTCATGGGAAGATGCCCAATAGGTAGTTAATATACTAGTCTGGTGTTCAGAGTAGAATTGCTAGCTAGAGTTATAAATTTGGGTGTTTTCAAGACATAGATGCTATTTAATGTTTTTAGGCTAGGTGAGATCAGCAACGAGAAGACTATAGTCAGGAAAGAGAAGAGGCCTGAGCTCTGGGACACTCCAATATTTAGAGAATACAAAGAAGGATCTGGCAAGTAAGATTGAGCTACAAGCTAAAATAGAAACTAGGTAAGAATGTCCTCCAGAAACCAAGTGAAGAACATGCTTGAAAGAGGAGAGTGACAATCAACTGCTTTTCTGACACAGGCTACTCCATCATAAACAGAAGATGTCCTCTAAATACAAAAATTTAATATAGAATTTTACTTTTATCTGTCAAGTATAAGTAATTTTTGTCTCATAGTTATTTTGACTCAAGATTTATATTGAAGGGTATTTACAAGTTTCCAAATACATAAGAGCTTTCTTTATTATTATTAACTTATTTGCCTTAAAGGAAAAAACATAGGCCATGTCAGGGAGCAGGCATAGATCTGAACAGAGAGATCAAATAGAAAGAATACAGTAAAATGGTAAATGCAAATCCAAATATATCAGTAAATACAATATAATTGGAACAACTATGCCAATTAAAGGATGAAGACTATATCTCATAGTAAAACAGCAATTAGATGCTGTTTATAAGACAGACATCTAAAATATAAGTCTACATAAAGATAGAAAATAAAAGAATGAGTGAAGATACATTGAAAAACTAATCAAAATCAAGCTTATCAAGTTACAACAATATCATATTAATTTGACTTTAAGGGGAAAAAACTTTAATAGGCAAAGACAATGACTTCAGAGTAAAATATTCAATTAACCAGGAATGTAAAAGAATTCTTAATTTATATGCACATAATTCCATGGTCTCAAAATATTTAAGGCAAAAGTTGGAAAACTAAAAGGTGATATAGACCAATCCCAAATCAAACTGGGAGATTTTAACACAATCAAATGAAACTTCAATAAATATATAAAAGCTAAAATAAAATTTATAAAGTTTGTGTGACAGTTTGAGATTATTTTATGAATCCCCAAAACAGAAAGATTATGTTTGTAAAGTAATCTATTCCTAAGGGTGTGATACCCTTTAAGTGCATTAAATTCAGATCAAGAGACTTTGATTACATTACTTGATAAGATCACTTTAGGGCTTTTGATTGGGCTAGGTCAGGAAGGAGTAACTCAGGTTAGGTCTCTGCCCCCTTGCTGGGTCTGATATAAATGGAAATACAGAGAAAGGCTAACTGAGATAGACACAGGAAGAGAGAGCTCTGTCATTTTTATCCTGCCACATGACAGAAAGTAGAAGGCTGAAACAGCTGAGGTCCTGAATAGAGATGACTCATTTGCCTGATAGCTTACAGCTGAATTTAGGAAGAGAGTGCAGCATCTGAGACTGATATAGGCAGCCCTAAGAGACAAGCCCTATGCCAGCTTGCAGCTGAAACTGGGAAGAAAGCAGAGCAGCTGGGCCTGAGGGAGGCAGCCTGGAGGCGAAGGAGAGACCAGGCAGTGAATGCCTGCTATATTGCTTCAACACTTTGCAGCTGACTTTGGTGAGAAAACACCTCTTATAGTACCTTGAGTTGGACTTTTCACAACCTTGGACTGTAAAATTTTACTCGAAATAAATCCCCATTATAAAAGCCAACAGATGTGTGGTACTTTGCATTGGCAGCACTTTGACAGACTAATACAGTTGGCCTAATGGTTTCCTAACTATGATGCTGCACCCAACTATTTCAGATCATGCACTCTTTTCAAAAATACAAAGATCATTGACAATAATATGACACATATTGGGTTATAAATAGAATGGCCATATATGCTTTGCCTGGGACAGAACTAGCTCTCTCTTCTTGTCTAAACATTATTTTTTATTCCTTAACCAGAAAGTAAACGTGAGTTATGCACACACAGATTTTTTTTATTTGATGTAAGGGAGCATGAAGATTATCTGTTATGCTGATTTTCAAACTGAATTCTCCAGATTCAGAGTAGTTCTGCGCACAGGAGATGGAGAGAGAAGGATTAGACACAAGCTAAGCCCCAAAAGTTACTCCTGACTTCTTCACCATCTCCCAACATGAACAGATACAATTTTATCTCACTTATTTGCCTGTAGTTCTTAAGATGTTATTGATAGGTCAAGATGAAAATATTAATATCAATGAACACTGTTTTCTGCTGTTATAATCCATTTACATATGTGAAAAAATAAACACAAAATTTTACAAAACAGTGTAGCGATACATATTCTAGTTACTTAAGGTAATATATTCAGCTCACTGGTAAAGCCTTTGACATCGTGTTCAACCTTTAGTATTTGTATTAATTTAAACAATGAAATAGTTAAATTTCAATGTGTCAACTTTTTAAAGGTCAGATAATACACAATATGGGTTGTATATGTAAATAAATTAAAATGGAAATATTTCAAAAGATAAATATTCTGAACATAATTCCTTCTGAATAGTTAGAGATATATCAATGATATTAAAGACTATGGTCTTTATATACTGTATTAGTCAGGGTTCTCTAGGGAAACAGAATCAACAGGAGATATCTGTCAATAGTATGAGATTTTATAAGAGTTTCTCACGTGACCATGGAGATGCACAAGTCCAGGTTCCACAGGCAGGCTGCAAACCAGGGGCTTTGATGAAAGTCCAATGAGGGTCCTTGATGAGTTCCTGGGAGATGTTGGCTGTCCAAAGACGAGCTGGGAAATTTTCTCTGAATGCTGAAATCACTTCCCCTTCTAAGGCATTCAACTGATTAAATAAAGTGTCACTAATTGCTGACGGCAATCTCTCTGGTTGATGCAGATATAATCAGCTATCTATGCAGTAAATTCACTGATGGCTAAAGCCCATAAATGTCCTTGTATTACAATTAGTCCAGTGCTTGCTGGACCAAACACCTGGGCACAATTTCCTGGCCAAGTTGACACATTAGCCTAAACATCACAGTCCACCCCTTGTCAAATCGGCAACCATACATATTACCTTAAACCATACTTAGTCTCTAAGTAAAAAAATAACAGACATGCATATATATATATATATATTTCTGCCTAACAATGTTCAACTCTCCTGCATACAACTGGGAATGCATTAATTTCCTACAGAATAGGGTGCAAAGCCTTGAGTAATATTCACTCTTAAATTTGGCATCCTTAAATATATGACATGAAACTAAAACAACTTGTCATATGATAAGGGAAAAGGTTGGGAAAGAAAACAAAGAAATTCGCTTTGTGTACAAATACAATCATACTCATAACGAAACAAGGAAGAAGGATTCATGACAATTAGAGTCCTCGTTTCTGTAATTGGTCATGTGGTTGAAGTTCATATTTATCACTACCTTCCTCCACTACCCATTCCATGTTCCCGTTACCCTCAGCAAGCACTTCAGCTGGCTGTGGTTCTTTGCCTGCTGGGGTGACACAAACTTTCATTCCTGAAGATTCTGGCCATTGTTAGTCCTGCTTGGATTGCATTGTTGCAGTTTTCCATTGACTTTAATCAAAGGGCTTGGCAATACTAGGACATGCCCTTGAGGATCTCATATGTTCCAGGCAGACTCTTCTTTACCCTCATTATCTAGATGCAGTCCTATTTCCCCTTGATAATCAGAATCAATCACTCCAGCCAGTACAGTAATTCCCTTCTTTACCTGTTCATTCAGAGGTAAGAAGAGCCAAAAGTGGCCAGGTGGCAATCTTAACTTCCAGTTCAATGGAATCATTGTTGTGTTCCCTGGTGGCAGCAGTCCTCCTTTTGGAACTAAAACCTGTACACCAGCAGAGTTTAAGGTTGCATGTACAGGATGCAAAAATTTTCCTAGTGGGTCTCCAGGGGTAATAGTGAGTGGTGACACTCTCATTTCCACCCCTTGATTTCTGGACCCATGAATCCTGATTAT
>JAQZBX010006979.1:0-51708 GCA_029593785.1 Cabassous unicinctus | reverse complement strand
ACTTAAAAAGACCAAATAGCAAATTATAGAAGAAAGTCCTGTATTATCAGTAGTTACTTTAACTGTAAATGGATTAAATCTTTAATCAAAAGGCAGAGATTGGCAAAATGGATTTAAAAAAAAAAAAGCATGACCCAACTATATTCTGTTTACAAGACTCACCTTAAATTCAAAGACACAAGTAGGTAGAAAGTAAAAGGACTATTGTGAATTCCTCAGCCATCAAAACAGCATGGTACTGGCACAAGGACAAATATCTAGACCAATGGAATAGAATTAAGAGTTCAGAAATAGACCCTCATGTTTATGGCCATTTGGTTTTTGATAAGGGTGCCAAAGCCACTCAAATGGGGAAAATAGTTTCTTCAAAAAATGGTGCTGGGAAAACTGGATATTCAAATACAAAAGAATGAAGGTGGGTCCCTACCTCACACCATACACAAAAAATGGACTCAAAATGGATCAAAGATTTAAATATAAGAACTGAAACTATTAATGTTCTAGAAGAAAATGTATTCTTCAGAATCTTGTATTAGGCAATGGTTTCTTAAACTTTACACCCAAAGCCTGAACAACAGAGGAAAAACTAGATAAATTGGACTTCATCAATATTAAAGACATTTTTGCAGCAAAGGACTTGAAAGTTAAAATACAACCTACAGACTAGGAGATAATATTTGGAAACCACATATCCAATAAAGGTTTATAATATCCAGAGTATATAAAGAAATCTTATGACCTCCCCCCACCCAAAAAAAAAAGACAATCAACCCAATCAAAAAGTGAGCAGAGACTTAAATAGAAGTTTCTCCAAGGAAGATATACAAATGGCAATAACTTCGTGAAAATATGTTCAATATCATTAGCTACTAGGGAAATGCAAATCAAAACCATAATGAAATACTAGTTTACATTTACTAGAATGGCTACTATTAAGAAGATAGAAAATAAAATGTGTTGGAGAGGGTGTGGAGAAATAGGAACACTTGTCCATTGTTGGTGGAATGTAAAATGGTGTAGCCCCTAAGGAAAACAGTTCAGTGGTTCCTCAGAGCATTCAGTATAGAATTACCTTATGACCCAGCAATCACACTTCTAGGTATATAACTAAAAGAATTGAAAGCAGGGATTCAAACAGATATTTGTGCACTGCTGTTCATAGGGGCATTATTCTCAATTGCCAAAGATGGAAGCAACCTAAGCGTCCTCAGCCGATGCATGGATAAACAAAATGTGGTGTATACATGCAATAAACTATTATTCAGCTGTATAAAGGAATGAAGTTCTGAAACCTGTGACAACATGAATGAACCTTGAAGACTTATTGAGTGAAATAAGCCAGACATAAAAGGTAAAATGCTGCATGATCACACTGATATGAAATAATTAGAATCAGCAAATTCATAGAATCAGAAACTAGATACAGGTTACAGGGGCCAGGGCAGGGGTAGGGAATGGGGAGTTAATGCTTAATTGGTACAGAGTTTTTGTTTGGAGTGATGGAAAAGTTTCGATAATGGACCATAATGATGGTAGCACAATATTGTGAATACAATTAACACCACTGAATTATATATTTGAATGCAGTTAAAAAGGGAAATTTTAGGTTTGCATAAATGTTACCAGGTTAACATTTTTAAATAGAAAACCACAAGACTGCACAACACAAACATTGAATCCTAATATAATGTATGGACTATAGTTAATACTATAATTAGAATAATATTGTTTCATGAATTACAACAAAAGTACCATATTAATGCAGTGTTAACAATAGGGAAAACTGTGTGAGGGAGCAGTATATGGAAAGTCTGTATTTTCTGAATGATTTTTCTGTAAACCTACAACTTCCTTAATAAAAAAAAGAAAAAAAATATATGAAATTGAAATTTAAGTGTCCTTAAATAAAATTTTATTGGAGGACATCCACAGTCATTTCTATATGTTCTGTCTTGCTGTTTTTGTACTACAACAGTGAAGTTGAGAAATTGTAAGAGTCCTCTGGTCTGTAAAGTCTAAAATATTTGCTATCTGGGCCTTTACAGAAAATGTTTAATGACCCCTGAAATAGATTAAATAAATAAATAAGCATACACAAGCACATATACACACACATATATTTTTATATATACAAAAATTTTCATTAAATGCTTTATATTCTACTTTTTCCCCTAACACTTAAATAGAAACACTTGGAGTTGGTAGGTGTACGTCCAAGAGACTTTAATCTCTGGGCAGTTCATGTGCCAGCTGGGCCCTGAATCTCAACAGAGTTGCAATACCTACTTTCCAGTTCATTGGACTCACCCAGGACAACTAACAAGGAGATGATGATGGACAACGACTATCCCAAGGAACTGAGAGAGTCTACAACTGCAAGCAAGAGAGTCCCATACATCTGCCCCATGGGCTCAAAGCCCCCTCTCAATTAGAGGTGGAGTGGACATCACCATCCCAGAATCCTCAGGATTGCGGAATGAACTATGGACTAAAGTAGACTTACTGGTATTTTGCTATAGACTTATTGTGATTCTAGCAATGGAAGAAATTTTATCATTCATGTGGAGGCAGTGGCCACTGGAAGTTCTGAGGGCAGGGAGAGGGAAAAACAAGTGAAACATGAGGGCATTTTGGGGACTTGGGAATTTTCCTGAAGGACATTACAATGACAGATAGAAGCCATTTCATATCTTGCCATAACCTATAAAATTGTGTGGGAGAGAGTATAAACTACAATGTAAACTATAATCCATGCTTAGTGGCAATGCTCTAAAATGTTTTCATCAATATAACAAATGTACCACACTAATGAAAGATGTTGTAAATGTGGGAAAATGTGGGAAGTGTAGAAAGTGGTGCATATGGGAATCCCCTATATTTTTATGTAACCTTTATGTAGTCTAAATATATATATTTTTAAAAAATAAAAAATATATTAAAAAAATAGAAACACTTGCTGATGACTGTAAATATTCTTTGTAAACATTTTAATGGCTCCCTAATATTACATCATTTAAGATGTAGTATAGTGTAAGCATTACTTTCTTTTGGACGCTATAGTTTATTAAATTTTTCAGTATTATAAATAAAGCTGCCATAAGCAATCTTAAGGTATAAATATTTGATCATATCTCTGATTATTTCCTTAGATTAAATTCCAGAAATGAGATGACTGGGATAATATATGGAGATTTTTAGAAATTTTTAAAATGTTGCATCAATGTACACCTTTATTCTCAGTGAATGAGTGCCCATTCCCCTGTACTCCTTTGAGTAATTATCATTAAAGTGGAGAGAGAGGGGGATTTGATATTGATTACATCTAAGAGGATTTGCTTCTATGAGCATATTTCCTCTTCAGTGAAATGGGGATAAGAATTCTACTGAACTAAAATGTTGGCTTTAAGGATGAAAAAAAAAAAAGAGAATGTGAAAGCATTTTGTAAACTGTTAAAACATAACATAATCATGGTGTTAATATCATAATTCTATGAAAGCTTCATATATGAACCAGTCAATACTTTACCCTAACGGGGCAAAAAAACAATTAGCTATGGTCTTTTTTTAAAAAAAATTAATATTTTTTTTATTTTTAAAGAATCTTTAGATTACATAAATGTTACTTCAAAAATATATACCCCCCTTTCCCCCTTAACTATGTCCTTTATACAAGAGAATCGGGTCTTAACTTTACAAAGAGCATTTCATCCTTGCGTTGCATTCTTAAAATTAGATCCATGTGCTTCTTTTAATTAGTATTTGATACAATATTAATATTCTTATTTATCTTCTGCATGCCATACGGATTAAATTCTCATTACCTTTGATCTTAATACTTTTAAAATATGTAAATCATCAGACACCCTCTTTAAAGCAGTGTTTGCATCCCTGTCTCTTATTGCCTTGGGCAAGAGGAAAATATCTGCATTGCAAAAAATCCCCAGACTGGGCTGAAATCCTGAAAAACATACATTACATTGGTCAATCTCATAAATTAAAATAATGACCAACTAAAAACAAAGCCATTTACAATGAAGTATTCCTTAAACCTGATCAAGGTAAATGACAGCCCACCGCGAGTGCATATCATCAAGATGTTCACAGCATTTCAGTGTGAAATGAAGGCTTTGTGATTTAGTTAATTTTAGTAAACAGAAAACAATAAAGCTTTTTTGATTAATGAATCCATGCATGCTGTATTAAGAGTTTCAGTGTTCTGAAGTAGTGTAGGTTGAAAGGATTGAGTGATTGATGGATCAATTGAACTGCAACAAGTCATTTCACTTTCCTGGTCCTCAATTTCGTCCCCGATATAATGGGTAGATTAGCGAGTGAATTCTGAGGCATATTACAGCTCTAAGCACTAGTAAGAAAGAATAATAAGGCCATTATTGAACACATTTCAAAAGAACTTTAAACTTAACTGGGAGTATGTTAATAATTAACTCAAGAGTGACTGAGAGAGAAAAGGGCAGCTATCTACTGCTGACAGAAACTAATTTTAAACGGGATCATTTATTTACCCTATTTATGACGGCATATAGTTTTTTAAGGGTCTTTCCCCCCTTTTCTTTAAAAATGTATTATGAAATATGTAGTGGCAGTATCTTTTCATCTCTTAATTTGACAGTCATTTTCTTCCCTTAGAGCTTATTTAATAATTGTACAAAATATTTTAGGGAAATTTTGTGTCAACCAGAGTTCATATCCTGCATGCCACGAAATGCTACAAATTATCCTGCTCATTTATAAGGTTAATTGTCTCTGCAAGCTCTTCATTTTACTTTGGGAAATAAGCATTTTCCCAGAATTATAATGGAATCGATTATAATCGATTATAATCCTGTGGATCGTATGAAGGCTGTGTTCTTAAGCCCAGATGCAGTTCTTTCTTGAAGAGTGTAATCATGAATTCATTTGAAATTAATCACATAGGTAGGCACTTGATAGTCTTCTTGTACTTCGACTCACAGGTATCCTCCCTCCTATTAGTTGTTAGATAATGCAGTTAGATTCTCAATTCAGTTTTTCTCGGGACACCATGATGTCCCTTAGAAGCAGTCCATTCTCCACAATAACAGATTTTTATCTTTAGAGAGTAGTGTCTGAGAGAGTTTACAATCTAGTTTACAAAAATATATACCTTCTACTTGGGACCTATCCCTGACCAATGAATACACAGAGACCATTTACAAGGCACAGCCCAAATAGCAAGTATAGGAGACCAGAGTTTCTACGATAAATTACTGAAGGGATAAGAGATTCAGGAATGTCCAGAGGAAAACCAGTCAAGGTATGTGCATCAGTCAGCCAAAGGGGTGCTGATGTAAAGTACTAGAAATCGGTTGGATTTCATAAAAAAAAAAAGCTTACAGTTACAAGGCCCTAAAGAATCTAACTCAAGGCTGCCTTCTCACCAAGGTCAGTTGCCACGTGTTGAAGCAAGATGGTTGCTGATCTCTGCGAGGGTTCCGGCTCCCCCTCTGGGCTTGTCTCTCAGGGCTTCCTATAGCAGTCTCAGCTGTCTTCCCAAGGTCAGCTGTAGGCTATCAGGCAAATGGTCCATCTCTCCCTGAGCTTTAGCTGTTTGAGCCTTCTCCTTTCTGTCACGTGGCAAGCAGGATTGAAACGGCATAGTTCTCTCCTCTGGTGTCTCTGGAGCTCTCTCTCTTCCCGTGTGTCTTCTTGAGTGAGTGTCCATTTATATCAGCCCACCAAGGGGCGGGGACTCAACCCCGAGTCACGCCCTACTGATGTGGTTGAATCAAAAGCCTAATCTTTCATCAAGTAAACTTAAAACTTTTGAATTTAATACAATCAAAGGGTATCACACCCAGAGGAACAGACCAGTTTACAAACATAATTTTTCTCTTTTTTGGGGGATTCATAAAATAATCTCAAACTGTCAAAGCATGGATTATTCCTCATAATCGATTAACCTGAAGAAATGAAAACCAGGTATAGGTTTACAACAAATACACACTGTCCAATTGTTTCCCAAATTGACCTAAATATATTGGTAGATATTAATGTCTGTTGAAATTATTTCAATAAATGGGCAACCCAGTGGAACATATGGCCTTTGGCACTAGGGGAGCATCGCGTGAAAAGGCGCTAGCCTTGACCAGCGGGCGGGACCTGAGCTGTTGGTGAGAGGAGGAGGAGCCCAGCTTTGCCTGCCTCCTCCACCTGCCTACCACCTGACAGTTGATGTTTCAGTCAGTATTGAAAAACTGATCCTTGCTTTCACACTTCTTTCTGTAACATCATCCTATTCTAATCTTAACCATTGTCATTGAGACTCATTGCCTTCAAAAGCTGTTGAAAAGGCACCACTACTTTTCTACAATGTGTTCAGGAAGAAACTAGGGCATCTCATTCCAGATTCCTCCCTCCATTACTTGCCCCATAATCTGCCACCAAGCCTTGCACATTCTACTTTTAAACTCCCTGCATCCCACTGCTTTAATTCAGACCCTCATTAGCTCTTGCCTGGACCACAGCGACTGCCTCTTTATGAGTCTTGCCTCTAGTTTTGCCCCTATCCTATCTATTCTCCACATGGTAGCTAGAGATAATCTGCTAAGTGAGCATGTCATTCCTCTGCTTAAGTACTTCAGTGGATCTCCACAACTTTCAAAGATGACTCTCTTCATTTCAGCACACAAGGTCCTTCCTGATCTGACACCTACTTACCCTTCCAGCTCATCTCCCACTATTCCTCAGAGCTCGGCCCATGCTCCAACACAGGAAACTCCATCTGCTAGTTCTTTAGGAGCCACCTCAGTATCACCTTCTTCTGAAAGCCTTCCCTAACTCCTAAGTCCAAGTTATTAATGCCATCTCTGGGTTCCCATTTCATCCTATGCATAAAAACATAATAAAAATTATTCCAGGAAAGCAGATGTGGCTCAAGCAGTTGGGTGCCCGCCTCCCACATGGGAGGTCCTGGGTTTGGTTCCTGGTGCCTCCTAAAGAAGACGAGCAGAAATAACCAGCAGACAGACAAGGGAGCCATCTGGGGTGGGGAGGATTATCCCAACTGAAGGCAAGTATGAAATTATTTTCATCTTTCTATTTCTGTGGCCTGGAACCTAATCAATAACAAATGACTGTTTATTGAAGGAATGAATGAATCTTCTAGTTGCTCTTGCTCAAAAACATTCACCAACATGTCCCATTGCTTTAGAAATTAGTCATCATTAGATAAAAGGTAGCTAGTCTGATGAATTAAATCTATATAAATGTTATCTACACAGGAAATATAAAGTTAGGTTAGCAACAGGCTTTTAGGAGGTAATCCTAAATCAACAAAAAAGATGCTATTACTGAGCTTTTCAGGATGATAGGAGAGATTAATTTATTTCACAAAGGATTGAGGTCCAACTATATCCCTTGCACCATATTAGGAAACAAGGACAGCAAGTAGCTCAGGGGTAAGTCTGTGCTAACTTCAATTTCATTTACAGATGGGTCGCTGGGGTGCTGCTGATTTGTCGAATAAATGTTTGTTCTTATATTTGTGCAACAATTGAGAGCTGCCTGGAGACCTGCCAAACCTCTAAGAAAAACTGCAAATAATGAATCCAAAAATAAGACTGGAATAATACACAAATGGCTATTTTTTTTATTACTTGAAACTATGATCATTTATCATAATATATGTTCACATGTCTGAGAATCAACTTAGGGTCAGCTTATTCAGGTTTGGCCCAGCTGGGAGGCTGAACTCACTCCTTTATCTGTGGGTTGTCTGGGAAGTTGTGCTTAGGCTGGGCTTAGCTGAGGCAATTTAGATAGGACAACTCTACCCCATGTGTCTCTCCTTCTATTCCTGGGAGCAGCAGGAAAGCTTAGACATGTTTGTTCCATGGACATAAGTGAGACAACCCCAATCCCTCAAACACCTTTCAAGACTCTAGTCACATCATAACCATTAATGTCCCATTGGTCAAAGTAAATCATTGGAGTGAGCCCAGAGTCAGGCACGGGTTAGTAGACCTGCCCACAGTGGAAAGGCACTGCAAAGTTACACAGCAAAAGGCATGGATACATTCCAAATTCTGGTTCCCACTCTTCACAGTCAGTGCCCCAGCTTTGAAATAAAAGGCCTGGCAAAGCTATCAGTTCTAATTTAATTGCAGTTCTGAAACCCATATGATCACTTAGAAAAATTATTAATTTTATTTTAAAATGTCAAAAATTTACAAATACTCCATACCCCCAAGCAACTGCTCCCCCTTCTCCCTGCACCTCATTCACAGGTATCCTTTAATTTATTTTCTGTCTTTTTTTATGGATTTTCTATTTCTAGATATTCCAAATAAGTGAAATCAGACAGTATTTGTCCTATGTGTCTGGCTTATTTCACTCAGCATGATGTTTTCAAGGTTCATCCATGTTCATCCTAAGGCCAAATAATATCCACTGTATGTATACACTGCATTTTGTTTATCCATTCATCTGATGGAGGACACTTGGGTTGTTTCCATTTTTTAGCAGTTGTGAATAATGCTGCTTTGAACATCAGTACAAATGGCCATTTCTTCAAGGAGAAATAATCAGAATGGTTATTTGCTAAATAAAAACCAGTCCTGCATGCTTTACAACAGTGATGGAGGAAAACTGCCAAAAAGTGGCATTAGCTACAGTACATCATTGAGTAGAGCTGTGTTTGCTTTGGAAGACAACAAAGCACGGTGGTTGAGAGCCCAGACTTTGGTGCGAGACCAACCTGTGTTGAATCTTGGCTCTGACATTTTCTGGCTTTATGAGCTCAGACAAGACACATAACCTTTAGGGGCATTGCTTTCCTTATCTGCGAAATGGGTATATTCTGTCATTTTGTTCATAAAGATCCAATATAAAGATGATTAGTTTTATCTCTGGTAATAAAAAGCTATCTAGCATAAGAAAAGAAGCTAGATAAAAAGTAAGACAAATGGACAAACTCAACTCCAACCCTTCAAAATAATGTTTTACGTTCAGGTCTCCTTTTCCCTTAGACACCATTTCCCTGCTCCCATGACGGCAGCTGAGAGAAGTTGGTTTTCTCTCCAAATGTGAAAATTGTTTTTCTTCAGCCAAGAACTTGTGCTGGAGATCAAACTCTTATTTCACCACATTTGAAACAATAGCTCTGGCAGCTCAGTACAGTCTTCTTGGATCTTCTCCCAAAGCATACCAGCATCTGAGTCTCCTTAATCCTCCTCCAAATCAGTTAAATTGGGCTTAGGTGGATGAAGCAGTTACCAGATACCCTCATGTTCGAATAATCCATGTTGTCTTATAATGAGGAACTTGTGAAAAGAGCCAGGTTCTGCAGAAAGAACTGGAAAAATAGTCTGAATTCCAGCATTTAGGGAATAAAACAGCAAAATATTTCCATGAGTCTCAGTTTTCTATGGATCACAATTCAAAGCTTAAAGCTTGAGAATATAATGCAGCTTGGTTTTTCAGAGTTTCTCTTTCGGGAAGAGAAATGATGCATCTGGTTATGGATTAGCATACAATTCAAGTGTAGCTCATGGATTCTGGTGGAACAGCCTTCAGAGGTTGCTGGGGTGTCTTATTATAACAGTTTCTACCAAAGATACCACATTAATGTGAAGAGAGGAACACATTACAAGATGTCACATTCCCCCTCTCCCCCCGGGGAAATACAAAATGTGAGGTCCTGACTTTATCTAATTTAGAAAGGATGAGTGAAGAGCCCACTTAAAAGAAAGCTAAGTACAAGGAAGAAGAAACAAGCTGGCACTCTAGTGCTCCCCGGAATAAGAGTCAGGCCCCAGACAATGGGAAACTGTAGGCATAAGGTTGAAACAGATTTTTTTTAAAGTGGCATTTGCAATTTTAAAAATAATTTCTAATATTTTGGGATTTTGTTTCTGGATTTTTTTCCTTTCCCTCCACCTACCCTCACCACCAAGGTTGGAAGGGAATAATGGCAGGCTGAAAATATTTTTTTTTTTTTTTTAAGGAGGTACTGGGGATTGAACCCCGTACCTCGTACATGGGAAGCAGGAACTCAAACCACTGATCTACACCCGCTCACCTAAAAGTATCTTTTGATAGATATTTTGGTAGAGCTAACAAGACAAGTACATTACTGACTTCAGTTTCTAGACCCTGTCCCTGAACATCTTTTAAAAAGCCTATCCAACCTTTCAAAGAAATAGCTGACTTTGTCAGCTCTTGTATTGTGGCCAGATTCCTGCTACAGTAACTGCACTCTGAAATCTAAATATCTCAATCCCTGGTCCATGGAATTTTCGAGGCATCCTATTATAATGTCTTAAGCCTAGCATTCCAAGAGCCAACGGAAACCACTACTGGAAAGTCACTGTCATCTCGCTCAGAGCAAAGGCACCCTAGGGACAGAGCCTGCTCTTCTGAAGAATGCTGGGAGGCAAACTACAGAATACAAACCTGGGAGCAGGATGGTGCAAAGATCTATGGTTCTCATCTTTTTTGGGCAAAAGAAGATCCAAACAATGTCACACAACAGCTAAACCAATGCCATCTGTGTAAAAACCATATTTTAAATTCAAACAAAATGAAAACGGTCTGTACGCCCTCACTCTCTAACGCTTGCTGAAACATTTCTGAGCATTTATCGTTAGAGAGTCATTTAAAGGAAGCAGCAAGGCCAAGAAGGGAAGCCCTTGGCCTTTGCGCATTAGCCTTGGTCCACACTGTGCTGTGGCTATCACTGAGCACATTGTACATTCTATTTGGGAATATTACACTACAATCTTCCTGCCTTTGTTTATTGACGCATAAGATAATTTTATATGCCACTTCTTTTGGAATTCAGGGATTTTGCGAAATCTGTCTGTAAAGCAGGATTTTTCAATTTTTGCCAGGTCAGGGAACACATAAAAAATGATAATATTTATATGGCACAGCAGGTAAACACAGAAGGCTCGGCTGCCCAGTCCTGCCTGGCTGTCCCGAGGGCTGAGGGTATCAGTACCTTGGCACAACCACACCTCATCCACAACCCACCAGTGCATCCTGGCATGTCACATGGGGCGCTATTGTAAAATGTATTTGTTTCCTATGTGATATTCATACTATTACTTCTTTTAAAAGTTGATAAATGGAATATGAAACTTTATATGGAAGCACATTAAAAATGTGCATGAGGAGCAGTTGTGGCTCAAGCAGTTGAGCTCCTGCCTCCCACATCGGTTCCTGGTGCTTCCTGAAAAAAACAAACAAACAACAAGCAAAACAAATGAAAAACCAACTCAAGGAAGCCAATGTGGCTCAGTCATTGAGCACCAGCTTCCCACACACGAGGTCCCAGGTTCAATCCCCGGGCCCCGGTACTTAAAAAAAAAAAAGTGCATGAACTTTGTGAAAGTGCATGAACTTTGTATATGTAATTAAGACCCCAGAATTATACATTCAAAAAGGGAAAAGAGAGGAAATTTTAGATTATATATAAGGTTACCCCCCTCCACACACACACACAAAGAGGGAAACCTAATGTAAATAGTGTGCTAAAGTTAATGGCATAATTATAACATTGTTTCATGAATTATAACAAAGGTACCACACTAATACAAAATGTTAATAATAGGGAAAACTCTGAGTGGGTGGTGGGCAGTATATGAGAACTCTGTACTTTCTGCATGATGTTTCTGTAAATCTAAACTTCCCTAATAAAAAAAAATATGCATGACTCTTCATTATCCCACTCCTAAACCTCGTCAAGCTTTTCATAATTTAGGTCTGTGTTAAGACTACTTAAGACCCTGCTTTCCAAACACTTATAGTTATTCCTGGTCCTTATAAGAGGCAATAAAATGTGTGGCTTTCCTCACAGTGACATTGTTTGTCATTCCCGCTGTACTTGATTTTCTTCCCATTGGGCTTTCTGTCCGGGGGCCTCACAGTATTATGAGATGAGCTGTTTAGCCTGTCGTTCTCTTCCAACCTCAAGCCAGAGACCCAAAGCAAAACAAACCTCCTGATCAGAAGCTGAGTGCCGTAACTTGTTCTTTTCTGCTCCAATATGAACTATACCCTATGAACTTTCTTAAACATTCCATTATGTAATTTTTATAAAAACAAAGGAATGTCACACTTGCAGATTCAAAGAGAACTTCAACATTTCTATAAGTCCTTTTCTCCAAATCTTCCACAGCCTTCACTAGCATCACCTAAAACTCAAGGTTAGGGGAGAAAACTGAAATTGTCAGTTAAGAATCTTAAAGAAATTCACAAAGACCTAACTGAAATTCATATTCATTTCATCTAGTTGGTGATTTTGGTGGTAGAATGACAGTTTCAGTAGAATATATTATAAAAATTGGCATCACGTTTATAACAAAATCACTCCCTCTTTCTTCCTCCTTTGCATCATTTAATTTTGCTCTTAGTAAACTCTGGAAAGACAAAAGGACACTCTTTTCATGACCATGAATGCAATAAATATAGTTCAAGTTGTTGCAACTGAAGGTTGCTTGCAAAAATTCTTCAACCCGTTTCCCAAATGCAACTTGGCTAAGTGTCTTTTTTTAAAATATGACAATATTAAAGGTTAACTGCTTGATGGACACCCAGGTTAACGTCCTAAGAAACTGAGTGTCTGACTTGAACATAAAATGCTGCAGTTCTTTACCAGGGTTACTGCCTCGCTCTCGAATCTGGACTCAATCATGCTGTGATATGAGGAACTCATGCACTCTACTAAACTTATTGCCTTCCAGGAGGTACCAATAAGACTGCAGGGTAGTAATCAGAAACATTTGAACTTCAGAATTACACAGAGGAGATTTATTCCTACCCTACAGAGAATGAGACCTCGCTTCAAAATGCTAAATCCATTCATACTTGGTGCACAGTTTTTAAAAAAATCAAGCTTCCTTTTACCAGCACTACCTGATAACTCTGTAGATTTCAGTATTTTAATATTTTAGTGCAAATGACTGTAGTAAATCCGTGAAAAATTCTGTTGAAGAAATTAGAATTGTCTCATTGGCCACTCATAACTCTCTTCGTAAGATAGGTAATAATATGTAGTTACCTGGCTTAGCAGAAACTACGAAAAATTCAGGCGATAGAATTCTAACTGTAAAACATATTCAAAATGAGACTGAACTATTCATCTTATTAAAATTAATGATATTAACATTATGGTTTACACAGTTCTCATGATAAAGTCTCAGTAAGTACAATCAACAAAATAATAATGCTGTAGTCATATTTTAAACTTCATTTTACCAGTAGTCATCATGCTATATGCCTAAGCTACACTTTCTATCCAAAGAGTTCTTCTCACTGAACATCACTTCATCCTTCTCTTTGTAAACATAAGCAGTTAAAAGTAAGGCTCTTCACCTCCCATTTTTGATGCTTTCTTATCTTAAGTGATTTCAACACATTCTGTTGGGCTTGCTGAGAAAATAACAATGAAACCCATAGAAATTTCCAATTCAACATATTTTCATCATTAAAATTCAAGAGTATTTGATTTTGCTATAATCTGCTGATATGAAAACCAATATTTCAAGTTGTCTTCACCGATTACTGTGGCCAAACTCTTTGGCCAAAAGGTTTGGGGATTTTTCAGGTGTGTGACAGGAAAAGTGTTTGATCAGAGTTGGAAAAAAGAATTTAAAGCAAGACTCAACCCCCTTTCAGTAGGGCCTGAGACCATGGCTCTGGATCCTGAAAGTTTAGCCACAACGATTATCAGATGGTAATAATCAGATGGTCCACTTTGTTTTTGTTTTTCTCATCTGAAGCACAGCATGTAGTTAAACAAACCACAGAACAACCTGCTTCTAGCTCCCTTTGCAGGATGCTCCTCTCCTTGTCCTATACAGGCTTTTCCAGGTCCATACTCATCTCTTTCTCCACTCTTGCTTGGAGATGCATTCATTCCCACAATGAATTTAATTGTACTAAAAAAGAAAGAAAGAAGAGGAAAGGAAACCCCATCCCTTAAAGTTTCTCACTGTTCTAGACAAATGGCGGTGTTCATTTCCACGGCTGTAACTGTTGAGCAGAAATATTTAGATGTGACTAAAATGCAAGATGCTTTTTGAAACAAAATTAATTTCTCCCAGGAGAGATTACTCATCTAAATTCATTTACTTTTCCATAAACATTTATTAAGCACCTGCTGTGCGCTAGGCACCATGTGAAGCACTTGCCTGTGTCTCTGTCCATCTACCATTACTCTAAAAGTGACGCAGAATTAACACCTTTGAGTACTTTTTATACTCCAATACAACTGGTCACAAATGACTGTGCATAGCGTCAAGTGTTCTTATCCACTTATGTATCAAGGGTAAATCTATAGAGCAGGCATTGCTGGGTCAATATATTGACAGATTGGCCTTTGAAAAGACTGTACTAATCTGCACTGCCCAAAGGACATTATACAAATGCTCTATTTCCTCATTTTCTTGACAGCCCCAAGTGTTATCATCTTTTCCCCCACCCTAGCCTGTTTGGTAGGTGTATTAGTCAGCCAAAGGGGTGCTGATGCAAAGTACCAGAAATCTGTTGGCTTTTATAAAGGGTATTTATTTGGGGTAAAAGCTTATAGTTACAAGGCCTTAAAGAGTCCATCTAAAGGTACTATAAGAGGTACTTTCTCACCCAAGTCAGTTGCCACATGTTGAAGTAAGATGGCAGGAGATCTCTGCCTAGTCTCTCCTTCCTTCTTCCTCTTAAGGCTCCATGGGCCCAGCTTCTTCTGATCTCAGCTGTAGGCTGGCATAGGATTTATTTCCAGGCTTCCTCAGCTCAGCTGCTCTGTTCTCTTCAGCTGCAAACTATTAGGCAAATGGCTCATCTCTCTTCCCGGGGCTGCAGGATCAAAGTTCTCTCTGTGTCTATGGAGCTCTCTTTCTTCCCGTGCCTTCTTCTGTGCGTCTTCTTGCGTGAGTATCCATTTATATAGCCCACCAAGGGGGCAGGGACTCAACCTCAGTTACACCCTACTGACGTGGTTGAATCAAAGCCCTAATCTTAACATAATTTAATCAAAGACATCCCAGCTGAATCTAATACAATCAAAGGGTATCATGCCCAGTTTACAAACATAATCTCTCTTTTTGAAATTCATAAATCTCAAACTGCCACAGTAGGCAAAAGAGAAAATTTCATTTCTTATATTTTGAGGTTAAACAACTTTTCAAGTAGTCATGGGCCATTTGTACCTTCTTCTGTATGAATTTCCCTGTAAAGTTCTTTCTAAAGGTCCCCATGCCCTCTCCCCTTCTGTAGTTCGAAGTGATAACAAGGAGTAAAGAAACAGAGAGACTAAATCCTACTAATACATGGGTTGGGGACTTAAGCCATTTTATTTGGCTATTAAAGAATAGGGAACCTTAGAGGCTGGACTACTCAGGCAAAACTGCAGCAGAACCTTAGGTTATTATGACAATACAAACAATTTTCCAGTACTATCCTAAATGCTTTGTAAGTATAATTTTAATAGTTACATATTATTCCCCAATATGGCTGTACCAATTTATTACCTGTCCTCTTAACATTTTCTAGACTTTTTTTTAGATCTGATTCTGAGAGAAATTATTAGGATAAAGGATCTGAACATTTTTTAATACTGTTAATACACTTTAAAAAATTATTTTGTACAAAAGTTGTATTCTTTATACTTCTACCAGCTTGAACAAAGTATGTCTTTTCCCCTTCTCCTATTTCTAGACTCGACAAGAAATAGCTTCATTTTGTTTATACAAACTGTTTCCACAAATCACACTTGAATATTTGCCCTGTAATTTTATAACCACCTTTCATAAGTGGACTTTCTCTTCACTGCAGGCCTTGATGTTCTGTGAAGAAGGACCTGCGGCTTATCTGAATCCTGGATCATTAAGGAAGGAATATCTGATTCATCTAACTTAAAAATTCTCAAGTTTAGAAACCAGCATGAAACAAAGCCCTGGGCAAGCAGAAGTCATCAGGTGGGGTTTCCAGAAAAATCCTTTTGCTCTTTTGCAAAAATAATGCAGCCATGCCAGCTGGAGCAACGGCCATCTTGGCACCCTGAGAGAAAAGCTAAGAGAATTGCAGAGGCCTGGTCCTGCCTGATATTTCTTGAGCTTCTGAACCAATGCTAGAAACTGCTTAGCCTTGGGCTTCTAATGACTTGAGGAAAATAAACATTTATCTATTGAAGTCATGGTATTCAAGGGTCTGTTTCTTATAGCAGAGAACAATTCCTAGTACAATTTAAAAATAATCTTTCAGAGAAGTAATTTTTACCTTTGTGGGAGAGGGTGTGAGCTTTATATTAGGAATTGAAGATAATTTGGGTCCTTTTAACTGATGTAGAATCCTTCCCTCCAGATCTATTCTCCATTCATTTCTACCATGTTTTATGTCCAGGAGCTGACCTGTATGGACTCCTCTGGCTTCTCAATGGTTTGGCCAATGGGGACCCTTGTAGGAAATCAGAGGTAGGAGGAGAGTGAGGACAGAGAAAAAGTGAGGATACTTATTCCCTCAGCTCTCTTCCTGTGGGGCTGTCTAGGGTTGACTGTGCCCTTGACTGAAGGTCATGCTCAAGAGGGGTCTATCCACCTGGCTCTCTCTTGCTGGGTTCCAGGCACCACACCCTCTTCTTGGCCCTGTATGTGGCAACAGCTCCTCTCCCACTAGCCCATGGGGGACTACACTATTCTTTGTGGTTTCCCCATACTATTTATAACCTTTAAAAATAATGTCTTTAATAACAGTACCTAAATTTTCCTAATTTGAGAGTGCCATCTGTTTCCTGCTGGGATTCTTTCTAATTTATTCCCTGTTTTTTAAAAGTATATATAAGATTTTTGTAGCTTTGTAGAGTTCAACTAATTTTCATTTATCCACATGGGGAACAGGAAACCAACATCACTGGAAAATAGCTTAACTTCTAGGATTTCAGGACAGGCCTCCTACATAGTTTCCATATCAAGGTGAAAAGAGTGAACTACAACAGGACAGGCAGGAAAACACTTTTAGGGGTAAAAAGAGTAGACCGAAAGTACTACTTCATGGCTATGGATTTGCAGAGGTACCTGCATAAAGGAAATATGTACAATGTTAAAATGAAGATCACATATGTTAAAATAGGGATCGCAATCAGTTTTGGAAAAATACGTTCTTAAGTGCAGAAACTGCTATTATTTTGTGAGGGAGAGAATGGAGATGATTGGAATATCTGTCAGTGCATACAACTTCATTGTTGGCCCTTAACTTCTTGTTATAGAAATGTGTTACATTAAGGAATCTAGGCATTACTTGATCCAACCTATTTGTTTTTCAGTGAGGCTAACTGATGGCTAGAACCAAGTCTAAATACCTCGTCTCTAGACTTTGAGTCATGCTTTTTGCTGTTGTTGTTTTTGTGAGTATATATATATAATTTTTTTGCTGTATCTTGATGTGTCTCTATTTAAATTTTACGTAATTACAATTCAGCATTTAATGAAAGAAAAATTAAAAATAATTTAAAAACTCCAAAACAAAGCATATAAGATCTCTGGGAACATTATTATTACTCCTATAAAACTAGGGGTCCTAGGAGTCAAAATAGGGTAACATCTACAGTCAGACAGATATTAAGGAGAACCAGGAAAAAACTGCTTGCAAGGAGAGCAACAATGCTAATTTATGTCATGACAAATTACCTGAGCATATAAAATTGATTCAGAAAACATTAACCCCACTTTGGGAGTTCAAAGTAAAATGTAAAATGATCATATTATCTCAATCTTTAATGTTCCAACTTTGTCCAAGAATTCTCTATTAAATAGAGACAACTGAGCAATAGCTAAGCAATTTTTCTAAATGAAAGAATTTGGTGATGGAGAAATAGACACGGAACTCAATGTTTTAGTCTTTTCAAGAATTCTGGGACTGTTTTTCAAGTGATCAATTAACTATTTTTTTAATGTTGAAGAAACACAATAGCAACCAGCATTTTTGAGAAGCTGAGGCGCTATTCTTTTTGGATTGCATGCACAACCTCTGGCCTCAAGACCTTAGATCCTGGTACAAAAATTTCTTGAATGTAGCCATAACATTTTTGGGGGTGGATGGGTGGGTGAGTACAGTGTACATGGTACATTGATGGTACATGACAAAGTAGGGCCCTCTGAGTCCCTCCCCTTCTTCAGGGGTCTGGGATGGAAGCTGTAGATGATGGGTAATTCTCAGTGGTGGGGGACTCAGCTGGGGCTAGGACACTCCAGCAGCTGACTGCCTCTCTCTTCCTCTCATGCTGTTGCTGGGGCTGGTGGGCCAGGGGGTCTTACTCCTTGGAGGCCATGTGGCTCATAAGGTCTACCACCCTGTTGTTGTAGCCAAATTCATTGTCATACCAGGAAATGAGCTTGACAAAGTGGTTGCTGAGGGCAATGCCAACCCCAACATCAAAAGTGGAAGAGTGGGTATCACTGCTGCAGTCTCAAGAGACAACCTGGCCCTCAGTATAGCCCAGGATACTCTTTAGGGGCCCTCTGACGCCTGCTTCACTGCTTTCTTGATGTCATTGTACTTGGCTGCTTTCTTCAGGTGGCAGGTCAGGTCCCTGGCAGACTCATTGGGGATAGGGAAGTTTAAGTAGGGATGCCACAGAGAGCTACAAATATTTGAAGAACTGCTACATGGAATAAAAAGTAGCCATTTTTCTTGTTCAGTTATTGGGAAGCAGGAAAGAAAATCCATCTAACAAGCTTTCAAACCATAAAATTGATAGTCTTTGAAATCAGTCAATTCCTCTCACTAATACAGGGATTTCTTAACCTGTGGTGCAGATCCTTGATGGGACCATGAAAGGGGTTCAGGGAGTCCTTGGCATTAGGTGTGAAATGTTGTGGGTGTGCATTTGCCCTTTTCTAGGGTTAGGGTGCATGACTTCCATTAACTTCCCAGAGGAGCTTGTGATGTAAAAAGACCTGCAAAAAAATGTGTGAAATCAGCCTGTATGACCATTTGTCAGGAGTGCTGAAGAGAAGATAATCACTTTAAGGTCAATGTTTATAAATCTCTGGTTACAGATAACTGGTAAGTAAAACCTTTAAGCAGTGTGCAGCCAATCCTCTCATCATTCAGCAATAATTTACAGGTTTTCCCTTATTCTTCTAGGGGTTAATTTGTTCACAAGTGGTAGATTGAAGAGGGCATCTATTCTATCCCCATTTAAAAGGAGAGACAACATGATGAATTTTTTCCAGTGCCTTCTCACAATGTTAAATATAAACTACTACACGAAGTGGGGCTCCATTAATGGACTGAACAGAAGGATGCAGTGTCGCGCAAAGAAGCAGCAGCCCAGCAGAAAGGGGAAAGTGCCTGCTCCCCAAACAGCAACCAGAGTTGGACATCAGAAGGAAGAGTACAAATGCGAAGTTGTGAGCTGGACTGCTCGGGCATGGGTAAATATAGCAGTGAAAGACAAATGGACACTTTGTAATCTGACCCTTGGAAATTTGGAGTGGATCCTTGGATGTTCTGCTCCCACCCATACCCCAAACATTCAGACTTTGTATAAAAGAGTTAGCATTGAAACTGTCCTTTGGAGGACAAATCAGTTAAGAAAAGAAACAAGCCTAGAGCTCTTTGCACTTATCTGATTTCTGCATAAATACAGAGCTTGACATTTAAAGTGGGCGTGTGCCCTTTGAGAGAGCCCAGGCATTGAAACTTTTCCTTTGAAATTAGAATAATGTATAAACTCATTCCCTAAGAGCTTTGTAGACCTCTTGAACTTGTTTCTTAGGCCTGTTTGAATTTGTTTTTTTTATATTAGGCTGCTTAGGAAAAATACGCAGCATCAGTTAAAGGAAAAAGGATATCATTAATTTCTTCCTTTAAAAAGGAAGGTTTCTTTTGGGAACATAGAGCCTACATGTATATTAAGTCAGACTACCCTAGCCTGACGTCTGGGTAAACTGGCTATTCTGATTGCTCACTTCAAAGCTGCCAAACAGATCCTTTGGATGGTGGAGAAAGAAAATGGGGATCTGAGTTGGTAGGAGCTCTGAATATTCCTTATAACATTTAGGTGGATTAATGAAACATAACTCCCTCCCATTATACACATTTCCAGACACAGAAAACACCAACAAATTAGTCCCACTTGCTTTAAGCACAGTAAAAGTTCAAGGTGATAAACTCTTAAGACTTGTGGTGAACTACAATGTGAACTATGGTCCATGCTTAATGGCAAAGCCTCAGGATGCGTTTATCAATTGCAATGAATGTGCCACACTAATAAAGGATGTTTATGTGGGAGCGTGAGGGAGGTGTGGGGAGTGGGGCATATGGGAATCTCTATATTTTTTTGTGTAACATTTATGTAATCTAAGTATCTTTAAAAAATAAAAAAAGACTTGTGGTGACATCAAGAGAAAAACCAAGTGCAGTTTATAGGAATCTTAGCACTCTCCAAAAGACTTGCTGATTTGCCTGGAAGGAAACAAGAAGTTATCATGGCAATTATATACTTTCAAAAGTAGTTCTCGTTTGAGGACTGAGGAATAGCAACAGTCGTAGCTAAACATTTATTAGTTGCTTACCATGGGTAATAGTTAAGTTCATGTGTCAACTTGGCTAGGTTATGGTGTCCAGTTGTTTGGTCAAGCAAGCACTGGTCTGATTGTTACCGTAAGGCTATTTCATGGTTTTAAATCATTAGTCAGTTGATTGCATCTATGACTGATGACATCTACAATCAACAAAGGAGAGTGTCTTCAGCAATGACAAGTCTCTGCCAAAGGACTTCTGGGAAGATGGCATTGGAGTAGGTAGGCAGGCTTCAACTCTCTCACAAAAACAAGAAAGGAAGGGCAAAAAGCTGCCCAAGGGAGCTGCTCTGGGAATTTGAGACCAAGAGAGTGCTGTGCATCCTCCAGGAGGGTTAGGGACAGAGAGACAAAGAAGTCAAAATGAAAACAGTGAGCTGTTAACCCTGGCAGCCAGGAATGGCACCCATCCCCCACTCCCAAGGCGACCAGTCTGGATAAAACCCATGGCTCACTGCAGCTAACTGAGAGGGGAACAGATGTCATCCTCCCTGGGAAGAGGGATGGTGCCATAGAGGGCAGAGAGTGGTTTCTCTTCAGTGATTTTGGCCAACAGAGCTCACTTTGAATCTTGGCTCTGACCAGACAAGACTCATGGCAAGTGGAAGGAGAAAGAGACACCTCCATAGAAAGATTCACCGATGAGCCCCATCTTCTAGCTGGCCAGGAAACTGCATGGAGAAAAACTGCTTTTAGTTGTCTTTCATCCAAAACCCCTGGGAGCAGACCTGTGTCCCATTAGTGAGTTCCTGGCCCTAAGTTGATAACTTATGCTGGGAAATTTTAAAGACTTAGAATAAGTTGAACCAAAAATCAAAGAAGAGCTGTGAAGCAAAACCACTAGGCAAGGCAGAGAAATTGACCCTCAGAGTAAATTCACCAACATATTCAGATGCCTAGACATCAGCAAACAATTACAAGCCATACTAAGAAACAAGAAGAGATGGCCCATCCAAAGGACAAACCAAAAATCCTGATGAGACACAAGATTTAAGACAACTAATCAATGATAATCACACAAATCTCCTAAATCAGTTCAAGAGGAAGAAGGAAAATATGACTAAAGAGATAAAGGATATTAAGAAAACACTGGGTGAGCACAAAGAACAATTTCAAAGCTTGCAAAGAAAAGTAACAGAGCTTATGGGGAATGAAAGACAGAATGGATGAGATTAAAAATACATTAGAGGCATATAACAGCAGATTTGAATTGGTGGAAGACAGAATTAATGACTTGGAAGACAGAGCATCTGAACTTGAAAAGACAGGAGAATAGAAAGAGAAAAGAATGGAAAAAATGGAACAGGGTCTCAGGGAATTGAATGATAACATGAAATGCACAAACATATGTGCTATTGGTGTCCCAGAAGAAGAAGAGAATGGAAAAGGGGAAGAAAGAATATTTGAGGTAATAATGACCAAAAAATTCTCAATCCTTATGAAAGATATAAATATCAATACCAAAGAAGGACAACACACTCAAAGCAGAATAAATATGAATAGATCTACTCCGCAACACCTACTATTCAAAACAACATATACCAGAGATAAAGACAGGATTCTGAAAACAGCAAGAGAAAAGCAATGCATCACATAGAAGGGAACCTCAATAAGACTAAGTGCTGATCTCTCATCAGAAACCATGGAGGTGAAAAGAACATGGTATGATGCACATAGGTACTGGAAGAGAAAAAGTGACTGCATATATATTTATATATCATTTTACAAATATTGGTATGTACTGTGAAAAATCTTGATTTTTATGAACAATAAAAAAAAAAACCATAAAAAAAAAATAAAATACAAAACAAAAAAACAAACAAACAAACAAAAAAAAGACTTCCTTATCCAGTAGAACTGTCCTTCAAAAATGAGGATAAGTTTAAAGTCTTATACAGACAAACAAAAACAGAGAGTATGCTACCAGAAAAACAGATTTACAAGAGATTCTAAAGCGAGTGCTATAGCCTGAATGGAAAAAAACAAGGGTGAAAGACTTGGGGAAGAGTGTACAAAGGCAGATTATTAGTAAGGGGAACTTAAAGGGTAAAAATACAGACAATAATAAGATATGACAATGGAAAGCCAAGGGATAAAATGGATGAAGTAAATAATGCTTTTATAGTAATAACAAGGAATGTTAGAGGATTGAATTCCCCAATCAAAAGACATAGACTGACAGAATGGATTTAAAAAATAAGCTATCTATATGCTATCTATAAGAGATTCATCTCAGACAAATGGACACAATCAGGTTGAAAGTGAAAGGCTGGAAAAGATATTCCATGCAAGTAGTAGCCAAAAAAAAAAAATCTGGAATAGCAATACTAATATTGGATAAAATATATTTTAAATGCAAAAGTATTATAAGAAATGAAGAAGGTCATTATATATTTATAAAAGGGGAAATTCACCAAGAAGATAAAACTATAGTAAATATTTATGCACATAGCCTGGGTGCCCCAAGATACATGAGGCATACACTTGCAAAACTGAAGGGAGAAATAGATGTCTTTACAATAATAGTTGGAGATTTTAAAACACCACTCTCAGCATTGGATAGAATATCTGGACAAAGGATAAATAAGGAAACAGAGAGCTTGAATAATATGATAAATGAACTAGGCCTAACAGACATTTATAAAGCATTACACCCCAAAACAGCAGGGTACACATTCTTTTCAAATGCTCATGGATACTTCTCCAGGATAGATCATATATTGGGTCACAAGGCAGGTATGAATAAATTTTAAAAGATTGAAATTATACAAAGCACTTTCTCTGATCATAATACAATGAAGCTGGAAATCAATAATGAAGAGAAAAAGGGAAAATTCACAAATATATGGAGATTCAACAACATACTGTTAAATAACCAGTGAGTCAAAGAAATCACAAGAGGAATCAGTAAATATCTTGAGGAGCATGAAAACATGAAACAATGTATCAAAACCTATGTGATACAGCAAAAGCAGTGCTGAGAGGGAAATTTATAGCACTCAATGATTACATTAAAAATGAAGAAAGAGCTAAAATCAAAGACCTAACTGCATACCTGGAGGAACTAGAAGCGAATTCCAAGTCAAGCTGAAGGAAAGAAATAATAAAGATGAGAGCATAAATAAATGAAATTGAGAACAACAAACAACAACACAACAAAAACAATAGAATCAACAAAACCAAAAGTTGGTTCTTCAAGATCAACAAAATTGGCAAACCCTTAGCTAGACTGACAAAGAAAAAAAGATGCATATAAATAAAATAAATAAAGAAGATGCAAATAAATAAAATCAGAAATGAGAGGGGGGATATTACCACTGACACCCCAGGAATAAGAGCGATCATAAGAAGATACTATAAAAAATTGTATGCCAACAAACTAGACAACATAGACATAATGCACAAATTCCTAGAAACACACAAACAACCTACACTAACCCTAGATGAAGTAGAAGACCTCAACAAACCAATCAGGAGTAAAGAGATTGAAACAATCATCAAAAACCTCCCAAAATGAAAAGCCCAGGACCAGATGTCATCACAGGTGAATTCTACCAATCATTTAAAGAGTAATCTAACACCAATCTTGCTCAAGCTCTTCCAAAAAAGTGAACAAGAAAGAATGCTACCAAACTCATTCTATGAAGCCAACATCACCCTAATACCAAAACCAGATAAAGATACTATGAAAAAAGAAAATTACAGACCAATTTCTCTAATGAATATAGATATAAAAATCCTCAACAAAATACTTGCAAATAGAATCCAAAAGCACATTAAAAGAATTATAAACCATCATCAAGTGGGTTTTATCCCAGGTGTTCAAGGGTGGGTTTAATACAAGAAAATCAATTAGTGTAGTAAACCACATTGATAAATTGAAGAAGAAAAATCACTTGATCCTCTCGATTGATACAGAAAAGGCATTTGACAAAATACAGCATCCTTTCTTGATAAAAACACTCCAAAAGATAGGAGTAGAAGGAAGCCTTCTCAACATGGTAAAGTAAAAACACTCAAAAAGATAGAAATAGAAGGAAGCTTTCTCAACATGGTGAAGTGCATATATGAAAATCTCGCAGCTAGCATTGTACTCAATGGTGAAGGACTGAAACCTTGCCTGCTGATATCGGGAATAAGACAAGGATGCCCACTATCACCACTGTTATTCAATATTGTGCTAGAAGTTCTAGCTAAAGCAATTAGGTAAGAAAAAGAAATAAAAGGACCCAAACAGGAAAGGAAGAAGTAAAACTTTTGCTATTTGCTGATGATATGATCATATATCTAAAAAAATCCCAAAGAATCCACAATAAAGCTGCTAGAATTAATAGATGAGTTCAGCAAAGTGGCAGGATACAAGATTAATACACAAAAATCAGTAATATTTCTATACACATCTGAGGTGGAAGTCAGAAAAAATTCCATTTATAACAGCAACTAAAAGAATCAAATGTTTAGGAATAAACTTAACCAAGGACTTGAAGGACCAGTTTTCAGAAAACTACAAAACATTGCTAAAAGAAATTAAGGAAGGCCTAAATAAATGGAAGGACATTCCATGTTTATGGATTGGAAGACTAAATATTGATAAGATGTCAATTCTACCCAAACTCATTTACAGATTCAATGCAATCCCAATAAAAATCCCAATAGTCTTTTTTTGCAGAAATGGAAAAGCCAATTATCAAATTTATTTGGAAGGTTAAGGGACCCCAAATAGCCAAAAATATCTTTATAAAGAAGAACGAAGTTGGAGGACTGTCACTTCCTGACTTTAAAGCATATGACTTAGTTACTGTGGTAAACATAGCATGGTACTGGCATAAAGATAGACATATTGACTAATGGAACTGAATCGAGAAATCACATGGACCCTCACATCTACAGTCAAGTGATTTTTGACAAGGCTGTCAGGGCCACCCAACTGTGCCAGAACAGTCTACTCAACAAATGGTGCTGGGAGAACTAGATATCCATATCCAAAAGAAAGAAAGAAGACTTCTGTCTAACACCCTATACAAATATTAACTCAAAATGGATCAAAGACCTAAATACAAAAACAATGACCACAAAACTCCTAGAAGAAAATATAAGGAAACATCTTCAAGATCTTGTGGTAGGCAGTAGCTTCTCAAATCTTACACCCAAAGCGTGAGAAATGACAGAAAAAAAATAGATAAATAGGATGTCCTCAAAATTAAACACTTTTGTTCTTCATAATCTCTGTCAAGAAAGTAAAAAGGCCGCCTATTCAATGGGAGAAACTATTTGGAAACCACATATCTGATAAGGGTTTGATCTCTGTGTTACATAAAGAGATCATACATCTCAAGGATAAAAAGAAAAGCAACCAAATTATAAATGGGCAAAATACTTGAATAGACATTTTTCCAAAGAGGAAATACAAATGGCCAAAAAACACATGAAAAAAGTGTTCAACATCACTAGCTCTTAGTGAAGTGCAGATCAAAACTGTAAGACACCGTTTTACATCTTATAGAATGGCATTATTAAAAAAACAGAAAACTGTAAATGCTGGAAAGGATGTGGAGAAACTGCTGAAGAATGTAGAATGGTGCAGCCTCTGTGGAAGACAGTTTGGCAGTACCTCAAGAGGCTGAATATAGAACTGCCGTTATGATCTACCAATTCTGTTACTAGGAATATATTCAGAAGAACTGAAAGCAAGGATGCAAACTAACATTTGCACACCGATGTTCCTAGCAGCATTATTCACAATTGCTAAAATATGGAAACAGCCCAAGTGTCCATCAACCAATGAAAGGATAAACAAAATGTGATATATACATACAATGGAATACTATTCAACTGTAAGAAGTAATGAAATCAGGATGCGTATAATAACATGGGTGAACCTTGGGGATATTATGTTGAGTGAAATAAGCCAGACACAAAAGGACAAATATTGTATGGTCTCACTAATATGAACTAAATATGATGAGTAAACTCATGGAGGTAAACTCTATAGAATATATGTTACTAGGAGATTGAGTGTGGGTTGAGAATGGGAGCTGATGCTTAATGTAGAATTTTTAATAAGGTTCATTGTAAAAGTGTGAAAATGAATAGAGTTGATGGTAACACATTATAGTGAATATAACTAACACTGCTGATTTATAAATGTGATTGTGGCTGAAAGGAGTGGTCTGTGGATATAAATGTCAATTGAAAGGAAGCTAGAAAATAATCTGGGGACTGTATAACCTAGTGATTTCTGTGGTGGCTGAAGACTGTGGTTAGTAGTATAAATACAAGAATGTTCTTCTTTTACAAAATGTTAAGAATATGATGATACATGGGACGGGAAAATCACAACTAACGTAACTTATGGACGATAGTTAACAATGATATTGTAATATTTGTGCAGCAATGGCAAAGAAGACATGTCAATTCTAAGGGTCAACAATAGGGGAGTATATGGGATATGGGATTTTTCCTTTTGGAGTAATGAAAACTTTCTAAAATTGACTGAGGCGATGGCAGCACAACTCTGTGATAAAAATGAGAGCCACTGAGTGTACACTTTTAATGGATTGTTCAAAGCAAGGGACTGTATAACACAGGGAACCCAGTGGTGGAAAAAGGACTCTGGTTAACAAAAGAAATATAAGAACATTCTCTCATGAACTATAACAAATGTATAATGCAAATATATGGTATTAATAATTGGGTGGGTTGAGGGAAAATACACCAAATGTAAGGTATGGGCTATAGCTAGTAGTAATATTTTGATGATGCTATTTCATAGTTTGTAACAAATGTTTCACAACAATGCAAGGTGTTCATGGTGGAGTGAAGTATGAGAGCACTGTATGATGATATGCATGTTTGCTTTATAAGTTCACAACTTTTACTATATACTATTGCTTATGTATGTTCATGTATGAATGATAAATGTCAATAAAATTTTATTTTAAAAACATCTCATCCAATAAGTTGAAGGCCTTAAAAGGAGAACTGATGATTTCAGCAGTCATAAAGAAGTTTCTCCTGGGAAATTCAATGTCAACTTCTTCGGAATTTCCAACTTGCTGACTGCCCTACGGAACGCAGACTTGCCAATCCCCACGGTGGCATGAGCCAATTCCTATTTTTTTAAAAAAAAGCTCATAATATTATGTGTGTGTGTATATATATACAAACCCTGTTGCTTTGTTTCCCTGGAGAATCCTGACTAATATACCACATGTCAGGCTCTAGTCTACATGCTTAAGCCTATCATCTGGAGTCCTGTTTGGAAGGACAAGTCCTGACCTAGAGTCCCCTCAAAGCTGCCACAGCAACACACACACACACACACACACACACACACACACACTTAGGAACCTCAGAATGCAGATCATATAACAGGAAAGTTTAGTGTAGTACAAGGTTTAAATGATTTAAATACCAGCAGAGCACTGATAAGAGATGAGAAACATGATGCAGGAGAAGAGTTGGAGTCGGGGGAGGCAGTGCTCAGACAAAACTCTGCCTTGGGTACAGTGAAATGACTGGAAGCTGGGAGTCAGGCAATCACTATGAATTGTTCTTGGTTGGGAGAAGAATTGTGGACTCATTTAATATCAATAGCTTATTTTGAACTTTTCCCTCTGGTTATTAATGCAACTATATTCACAGCTTCACCGTTTAATGAGAAATGTGTAGCTTCCTTTTTAAAAAAAAAAAAAAAAAAATCACAAGTCATTTTCACTCCACTCCTACCATTAAACAACTGTATGTTTAACTTTAAAAGTTGAAAAGAGTCCTTTCAAATGAAATAAAGTAGGCAGCTAAGGCTAACAGGGCAGCCAATAGGGTATGCACTATTTCAAATACATCAAATAAGACAAAAATTCAAAAATAAAATTCCACTAGGCACGTTTTACAGCTATGCCATCGACATCAAATTCTGAAAGCCTAATAGCCTCATCTGACTCTCTTCACCTGCGTAGCAGTGTTTGGCAGCTGCAGCCCTGATGTCCTGGGTAAATGCCAGAAACTAATTTGGTATCTGCAAAAGTACATCTCACCTAACGCACTCAGGAAAGCACCAGAAAGGTTCAAGAGGAACTTTTCTCAGAAATGGTTGATGTAACAGTGTAAGCAGAAATAATGTTGAAATAATATACTTGTAACATACTTAAAATAGTTGCAGGAATGAGAAAGGCTGCAGAAAGGTTTCCCCTGAGGTACACTGGCTCAGGAATGGTAGCCCAACAAAAGACCTCCTGGCTTCTAGCTACCACGCTCACAGCTTGGGCCACCATCCTTGCCCCCTGCCCCAGCCTCAACAACTCCAGTGGAATGAGAATCTCGCTGTAACTCGGCTGGCTGAGGAATGGAAACATGGAATGCCCTTCTCCTTCATCACCCCAATTCCCAAATTTCAGGGACAATGGGACACCGCAATGAATCTTTCCTCTTGGTAGGTACCCTACAAAGTTCCTTTAGAAAACAATTTTAGACAGAGACCTCAGTTGGGGTAGCCCCCATGACTACAATTTATGTCCGAAGCACTCTGTTCTCATCTTCCAAAATTGCAAAATGAAACAAAACAAAAACAAAACAAACCCAGATCTCTTAAAAATGAGAAAAGTCTTTTGAGCAAAATGGGAGGGATGGATGATTAGTATAAATGGGGCTAAATTAGAAATTAAATTTGGAATTAAGAGAACTATAATCTCCTCTCCTTTTTCTCATCCCATCCTCTGACCTCAAGCCTACAAGCACCAAACTTTGTAAATCTGTTTCCTTGCTTCAATTCTTTCATGAAAAACCAGGACACAAACACTAAGGCAGTGACATACATAGTAGAGATATATGCAAATACTCAGATCTGCTGATTTTTAGAGCAATTTTGCCATGCAGGTGAATATACAGCAGCCAAGCTGGCAGAGGTAACTTGGAGAGATAATAAAACTTATAAAATAGAAATATCCTCTAAAGCAGGGGTTCTTAACCTTTTTTGTTCCACAGACCCCTTTGCCAGTCAGGGGAAATGAATAGGACTGTAATTTATTTATTGCATACATTCATAAGTGAAGGAAATACTATATTTCAGTTAGAAGTCAGAGAAAATAAAGATAAGAAGTTGATTTTTTTCAATTCAAGCCCACAGACCCCCTGAAATCTTTCCACGGACCGCTTTGGGGTCCGTGGACCCCTACCTAGTTAAGAACCCCTGCTCTAAAGGCACTAATTCCTAATAACTTTAGAAATTGAGAGACTATAGACTTCTAAACATATGGAACACTCCCCTCCTCCTCCTGTACAGCAAAGTTACAAGCGAATGTAACTTTGTTCTTGACAACTTCCTGAGAATTTCATGAGACCACTTGAGATAAATGAGGACACTCAGTGTGTCATCACATTGGCTTCTGAAAATAACAGCTGCAAAGACCAAGATATTAGAATTGCATTAGTCTCTCAGAGTGTCTTATTTCACTTCCTGGCCCTGTGATTGGCATATAGTAGGTACTCAATAAATATTTGTTGAATGAATGAGTAAAAGGTCACATATGTGGTTCACCTTTTCTGATTGTATGTATTATCATGGTTATAGGGAAATGTCTAAAACTGTGGTTCTCAAAGTATGGTCCCAAGGTCAGTGGCATTACATTATCTGGGAACTTGTTAGAAATGCACCCTTCCCCCATCAGAAACTCTGGGGCAGACCCTGCAGTCTGTGGTCTAACAAGCTGTCCAGGTGATTCGGATGCCTGCTGAAGTTTGAGAACCACTGGTCTAAAAGGATCCTTTAACAAGGAGGTGTTTCTTCCAACTCACATGCTAAGATGAGAACTCTGTACTTGTAATTCCTTTACCATCTCACTGAGAAACCTCCTGAGACAGAGACTTGACCAAATCTCACTGTTGAGGGTTCACCATGAATTCAATGGTACCCAGGCAAGAGAAGAAAAGATATTCTCAGCCTAAGGTGGCTGAAAAGAGCCGGGATTCACAACACCAGAGAATACCCATAAGTGAGGACACCATGGCCTCACAGTCTTAGAGGTGGCATTTAGTAAGGAAATTGGGTACAGAGCCAAGAGGCCCAGTAGCCTTTCCTCTGTTTAGAATCTGGTTTCCATGTGCTCTCCCAAGAGAGACTAAGTGGCTTTTGAGACTCCATTGAAGGAATATGCTCTCTGTCAAATGGAAGCCATCTGAGCCCTTGAGGATCGCTGCGGGTGCTGCTCGGCTAGCTGCTTACAACCTTCAAAACGCAGGCGGCTGGCGTGAGGCGATTCTGTAGCACAGATTTGAGGCTCAGTGTTGCTTGTTTTAGCAATCTAATTTAAAAAAACAATTCTTGCTCAAATTGAGCTCAACTTCCGGTATTATTATAGTATGACCAACTCATCCCAGTTCACCTGGGACTGCCCCAGTTTGTGCAATGAAAGTCTCATGTACCAATTCAGGCACACTGAGATGGTTGGTCACCCTGTTATGAGAGTGCTGAGGACAAAAAACAACCCCAAGTTTGCTTTCTGATAGCTGAACTGCCAAAAATCAACACAATTTACTAATGAGCAACATGAATGAGAAAGGGAAATAATGGCATTAAAGAAGCAGCTGGGTCAAAGTCTGTGATTTGTTCAGCAGTTGTCGGGTGGGCAGGTCACATCACAAATAATCTGAAATCAGACCACTAAAACTTCCACCACATGCTCTCAGGGGTTTCCTACCACACACTGGCTCTGTGCACTGCCAACTGCGACCCCTCAGAAAGCCAGCACAATACTGCTTGCCCCTTAGCACAATTATCACCACACTAAAAATTCACCCTCCTCCACCTTCAAGATGCAAGGTTAAGTTACTTTTAGCATGGGCAATAACTTTATGGATTTCAAAACACATATATTGGGGAAGCGATGTGGCTCAAGCAGTTGGACACCCACCTACCACATGGGACATCCTGGGTTCGGTTCCTAATGCCTCCTAAAGAAGACGAGCAAGACAGTGAGCTGATATGATGGGCTGGTGTGGTGAGCTGACACAACAAAATGAAGCAGTGAGGAGATGCAATGAAGAAACACAATGAGAGACACAACAAGCAGGGAGCAGATGCAGCTCAAGTGATTAGGTGTCTCCCTCCCACATGGGAGGTCCCAGGTTTGGTTCCTGGTGCCTCCTAAAAAGAAGGCAAACAGGCACAGAGAGCAGACAGCGAGCACAAACAACAATGGGTGGGGAGCAGAAATTTTTTTTTAAAACTTAAAAAACAACAACACATATATTAATTTATACTACCTGTAGCCTAGAAGACTGAAAAAAAAAAACAGAGCCACCTTACTTAAGTGAGGCCATGTACCTGGAGTTTATTCAGACTATAACAGAAAACCTAGGACCAGGCAATGGAGGTTGCTGAACAAGCACAGTTCACACAAAATTAAAGTTTGTGGACTTCACACTAAGAAAATATAAAGCACCTAGCACAATGCCTAGGCTAGGCGCCCCATATGTGTTAGTTCCCTTTCCTTTATTCACAGGGGATTTCCTCAATCCCCCATTCAGAACCCATTCCTCTTATGCAGAAAAAATATTTAAAACCTTTTTTGTTAGACTGTAGCAAAGGAGAAAAAGAAAGAGAGAAGGGGATGGAAAGCATGTTATTAAAGGTGAGCACATTAACAAAAGCAAGAAGCATCAGCTCTGTGTTGAGGGAGAAGAAAGAAAAAATAACAAGTGGGCACACTAACTAAAAATCCTAATGCTCAAGGGTCATTTAACACAAGGGTAGGTAGCCCCATGTCACCATGGTCTCTCAGGAATCTGCATTAGAGCCCAGTGGGACAACTGTTGTTAATAATCATGTCCCAAGACATTAAGAATAAGGAAAAGTGTGTTCAGTACGCTCAGTATGAAAGGAAACATAGGCTTTAGAAAGTTCTGAAAGTGTCTGAAAAATTCAATTCCACAGAATATCTCATTCCTTGATGATGTCTATAGTCTAGCCTCATCCCAGCAGCTGGAGTGTTCATTTTAAAACAACTTAGATCATGCCACTCCTCTGCTGGAAACGCCAGCGGCTACCATTTCACTAAGACTGCATCCTCGCTACTTAAATATGGACCACAGACCAGTGGCACCAGCTCCACCTGGGAGCTCGTTAGGACTGCAGACTCCGAGGTCACACCCTGACCTGGTGATTCAGAATCTTCATTTTAGCTAGATTCTCAGAGTGTCTGTTATGTCATTGAGGCTTCAGAGGTACTGGCCCTGCATGATCTGGCTCCTCATGTCCTCCATCTCGCCTCCAGTCACATTGGCTTCTTTCTATTCCTCCAGCATTGCACACTTGCTCTTTTCTTAGGGCCTCTGCCATGGCCAGTCCCTCCGCCTGCAATGCGCTTCTCTTAGATATCCACGTGGCCAACTCGTTTGCCTCCTTCACGTCTTTCCTCAAACCTTACCTTGTCAGTGAAGCCCACCCTGACCACCCTGTTTCAAAGCACAACTGTCCCCCCAGCCTTGCCCTCCACACTCCAGCCACTCCTAATCTCTCTTGCCATTCCCACTCCCACCTCCTAACACTTAACTCTTCCAGCATCTGGTATAATTGACTTACTTTTTAGGCATATTGTTTATTGTCTGTTTCCCTCTGCTAGAATGTAGTAGCACAAGGACAGGAAGTTTTGACTGTGTCATTCACTGATGTATTACAAGTGCCTGCAACAAAGCTCCTGGAGCGTAGTCTGAAGACTGACTATTGTTATTGGTCCACAAGATTAGTAAAGATATTAAAAGTGTTGAGAAAATTTTAGATCAATCTGAAATTGACACAAAATCCAAGTGCATGCTTATTTTTCTAGTAATTCATTTTTATTGTATTTTACAAAAGTATCAGATTATGCAAATTAGAAATCAAACAATCAGATAGTTCGAGAAGTACTGACATAATAGTTCCTGGCACTCATTTAATAGGTGCTAATAATTTGTTGAATGAATGAATGAATAAAAGGACAAATACCTAAAGAATAACTTTTTATGTAGGAAAATCAGATCAGGTCTGTATATATTCCTGCCAGTCCAATTAATGATTTAACTGCTTGGACTAGTGGCCAAAGTGACACGTTCTGGGTATGTAGTACCGTCCTCTGGCCTGTGAGGAACGAGCCAGGACCAAACAAGCCCGTGAGTGACACTTCTTAGGATCTCTGATTAAAGAGCTTGAGACAGTCTTTGGCCAAGGTCAGCATTTACACATTTACATACTTGGTTGCCTGCCTGCTCTGATCAGAGCTGTCCTGATTGCGCAACTTAAGCTTGATTCCCTGACCCATCCCACCCCACTGGGCCTCTAAGGAACAATGAAGTAAGCCCTCACTGCAAGCTGAAAGGGAAACCTGTTGGACGTTAGTGTTTTTGGTTGTTTTTTTTAAACGGACGTGGTCACAATATCCTCATTCAACCTTCCATGAAAGCATGGATTGAAATAATGGATCATATAAGGCAAAGAATTATACACAAAGGAATAATTTACTAAATGTCTCTTACAAAACATACTTGTTTGCAACTGATAAAATGGAAATCTATAAAAAAAATAGACAACTTTTGCTCTCTAATTTTTCTTTCTACAGTCAAGGAGAATTTGATTTACAGAATGTTTTTTACTACCTAAACGTTCTTTCCCTCTCCCCCTGCCCAAACACCACCACCAACAAAATGAAACAGTTTGGATTATTTGAACTTGTTCCAGTAGTATGTTCTACCTACCTGGGAGTGACTAACAGGCATTTATTTTGTCCCAGGATTATCAGAAATACTTTAAAAAACCTTTCTCTGACCTGCTTACTCAAGCAGAGTTACATCTAATTCTTGTTTCCATTATATTTCCTAATGCCTTTGGGTGCTCAAGTATTCAATTTGAGGACCTAGGTAGGTGGTGAGGGGAATTCATAAATGCAAATATGATCTCAGAGTGTTTAAAATCTAGTAGATGCATATAAATAATTATCATGCAAGACAGGATCTGATAAGTATTATAAGAAAAAAACAAAGGGCACAGAGGTGGGCACCGTTGTGGACCCTGAAGAGTGGGCAGGATTCAGACAAGTGAACAAGGAGGAAGCACAGACACGTGGAGAGAGGCAGCAGCATGAACAAAGTCACAAAGGAGGAAAGACTGCACCAGGCGTGTTTGGAGAATAGTTCGGGTATTTTAAAGCACAGGGTGTGGAAGACAGGTGAATGTAAGACCAAGCTAGAAAGGTAAATTTGGACCAGAATATAGAAAGCCTTGAATGTCATGCCAAGATGCTTAGAGTTGATGCTAGGGCAATGGGGAGCCACTGAAGTGTGGAGGAAGAGAATGTCATGATCAGGGTTGTGTTTTAGAAAAACTCCTCAGGCAACTATTCATCAGAGAAGATGAAGAAGGAAAAGAACGGAGGCAGAAAGACCACCACATGGGATGCTGTTTGCAAGAGAATAAGGGAACATAATAGTAATGGTGGCAGACCCAACAGAAAATCCTTTAGATTAGAAGGAAGGGTCAGCTGTGAAAGGAAAGTGCATATGAGCCATTGGCAGTAAATCAGATGTGTAACTTTCTAATAAGTTTGACTTTTGGGGATACTTTCCTAAAGACTGGGAGAGATGATTGTAACCCAACAAATCTCCTTTGTCTTTAATAGTTATTCATCCAAAATGCAATACATGTCTACTCCCCCTGAACTATCCTGTCAAAACTTAATGCCTTGTGGTAACACCTTTATTTCTCAACATACAGTTTGTACTCATTTTAATAGAATAGATTAACTTTGCATTTATATAATATCAATAACAATAACTACAACTGCAACTGACATTTATTGAACCCTTACTATAAACTAGACACTATGCTATGCCCTTTATTTACATGAGCTCATTTAATCCTCACAACAACCCTCTCAGATATGAACTACTATTTTTAACATTTTTCATGTGTAGATATCAAGGTAAGGAGAAATTAAGTAACTTCATTAATAATACACAGGAGAGCAGAGATTTGAATCCAGGCCGGTCTGACACCAAAACCTGTGCCTTTAGCTACAACCAAACTGTTTCATTTTCTTTTTAGGAATTTCATGTATTTTAAAGTAGAATGGTAAAAGAAAACAAGGACCAAATGGGACAAATAGAAGTCAAATACCAAGATGACAGATTTAAACCCAAATATACCAATAATCACATTAATAGTAAATGTTCTAAATACTCCCAACTCAAAGGCAGAGATTGTCTGTTTGGTTAGAGAAAAATGTCAATCAAAATCTTGCATAAAAGATTTTGCTCCATTGCACCATCTTTTCCCTACATTTCCTATTCTTTGCACTATTTCTAGCCGCCCCCCCCATGCATTATGGCCTTATTCTTGGACACTATTCAACTATGAAGAAAATATTCCCTTTGACAAGTTTATAATTTACAGCATATTCATTTAAAAGATTCTGCTTTGATGACTCATCCTCTCTTGTCTCTCTCCGAGTGTTTCAGTTCCATATGGACTGAAGGTCATAACACATTTATTATGGATTTCCTACTTTGTAGTATACTACTTTGTCATGGTAAAACAGGTAAAGAAGAAATTTGGGGAGACTGAGAAATTACTGCATATTTCAGTAAAAGAGATGAGGCTAGCATTATGTGTCACATCAGTGTTTTAAGTTGAAAAGCCCTCTTTGCTTGGAATGGTCACATTGCCCTAAGTATCTTCTGGTTCATAAATATTTCTTATGATTGTTTTTCTTTTTTATCTTCCAGGAATATGGATTATAGCCACACATAAGCCTGAAAATAGATTTTTATATATTCTGTAGCAAAGAATTTGGAAAAGGGGCTAGAAATGGCTATTTCTGAAAGGAGTGTGGCAAGGTAGTTGTATTCTTGCTGGAAGAATGGCCATGTTGCTAAAAGGGCAGGAATAGTTTCTAAGTCATTATTCTTTACCAACCCCTAGATTTTGATATCAAATGATCTGCTTTACTAAAAGCTGGTCAGTTGTTTATCTTTCTTTTATAAAATGAAGTTTGAAACAGTTTCCTAATTTGAGGGTCTTACAAATGAAGGGAAAAACAGGGCCTTTGGTATTCATATTCTTTCCTTAGAAAAGTAATCTTAGGTGGTTTGAATAGGCAATAGATTGCTACCTTTAATACAGGTTTTGCTTCCAGTCCTTATAGCTTACCAAGACTTAACTGATTACTAACATTTGGTCATATTACTATCTGAATCCTATCTTCTGGACAGTACTGCCAAAACAACCCATTAAAAAATACACAAACACGCAAATGGTAGAAGCAACATACAATCCAAAATGTTCTCCTTACCAGTTTTTAGAGTGGCTCCCAATGGCCTCAGGCCTCGGTGATCTGGAGCAGCACGGCATGTCTGAGAAGAAGGCGAATCAGTCCCAGAAACTGAGTGCTTCAGAAAGACCCAGCAAGAGAAATATTATTGCTATCCTCTGATGACGCAGCCTTAAGGACATGGCTTCCATTTAACTAAGGGACCCTTAACCCCAGTTGTAAGGGAAGAAGTTAAACATACTGGATTGATTTGTTTGGTGTGGCTGTCTTGCAATTGAATTGAGTGGAGGTCCTCTCCTTGGGGCAATTGATAGCAAAGTCTCTACACCTTTTGCTTCCTTTATTTATTTTTTCTTCTGAACAAGTCAACCTAGTCCCCTCCTAAATTAATTATAGCCCAGAATATAACAACAGCTATGTGCCAAATTTCTCCTATACTTAATATTTATCTTTTAGAAAGAAAAAAGAAAACCTATAGGAAGGTATTAATCTACTTAACATTTCTAAGTACATCATCCAAAGGATTTTGTTTTTTAATCTTACATATGCTCGGCAGAGTTACTGGAAAAAACTGAACATTTTCTTCATTTCATCCTTTCAACATCAAATAGTAGGCAGCAAAAATTGGATCAGACTTCAAAGCCTGCTGTGGGCTCCAAGTCACAGAGAGACGCCTCCATTTCACATATTGAATTCGAGCAGGATATCAAAGTGCTACCAAAGAACCTCGGGTCCTTACTCAGAAAGAGGCTCTAACATCTGTAGAGAGTGGAGTGCACAGACAAATCACCTCAGGGAGCAGCCAGCATTTATTCTCAGCAGCAAATTTCCAGGCTTTTGATTCTCTGTTCACTGTACCTCCCCGTCTCTCTACCGAACCTTGGTTCTTTAGCAGGCTGGGCTTTTGTCTCAAAGACTTCAAAATATCACTAACAGTTTCATGTTTAGATGACATGAGCAAGCAGCCACAGACATGTTTCACATCTATGGACGTGTATGAATCTAAAGTAAGGTTACACAGTTAATTTGTAATCAAGATGTCTGGGTACCTTATTTGCGTGTCCTGTGAAGATATCACACTCTTTCAGTGAACTCTGGGCTTCTGAGGGTCTAAATAAATAAATAAATAAATAAATAGTTTTAAAGGGCTTGAAAATGATAATTTTTAAAAAAGACAACGAAGATTGTTTTCCTCCACCAATGCATCAGAATATACCCTTTAATTAAATTTATGTTGTTTCTTTCTCTAGGTGCCATTTCATTCCTTGGTTAAAAGGATATGGGCAACTTAAAGAAATGCGTCTTAAAAGGGATTGCTCATACATTTTAGAACACATCCACAGTCAGTTTGAGATCCTAAAGTCCCAAGAAACTGGCCGTTTAAAGTCCTGCCATTGAACTTGGTTTAGTGAGTACCATTGGGCTTTTACAACCTTGCTAACCAACCAAGTTGATTCGATGGTTAAGGCTGCACTTCCCACACAGTATTTCATTGCATTAACTGCTAAAGAATGTAACATGGATTCTGTAGTCAAAGTCTGGGAAATGCTGAGTTATAATACATAGTTTAAGAGGTTTCCTCACTGCCGGAATTCTCTTTTACAATCACAACATGCATTTATGGATCTCTAAGGGATGAGGGACATGAAGGGTTTCCTATACAAATTTGATGAAGAAAATGTTTTAAAAGGGATAACCTGTTAACATCTGTTAGAATATTAATATTTCATGGAACAAAGTTTGCAAAAACAATTCTATTGGGCTCCCAATCTCTAGCAATCGGAACACGTTGTATAAAAGTGTGGTAATTATAACACACTGTTAAAATAGGAGCCAGCCCTTACATTGCCTTTCGATGGAACCCAGCAGAGTGAAAGCACTGATGAGTGGGCAGCAAATCTGGGTTCTAGCTCCTTCTCAATATCCCTAATCTCATACATACACAAACACATGTACATACGTGCAGATGTGATTTGGGGTAAATTTCTACAGTATCTCTAGTTATCCTTATCCATAAAATGAGGTGATTGAGCTAAATTATCTCTTCATCAAAAATCTTGTTCTTTATTTAAGCTGAAAGATTCAGCTGTGAACAGCTCAATTTCAATATTGGTGAACCTTCAAAATGTACCCGTTTGTAGTACATTACAGGCAATACACCCATTTTCCATCTTTTAAAAAAAATCTACCCATTTTAAAATTAATAGACTTTATTTTTAGAGCAGTTTTAGGTTTACAGAAAAATTGAGCAGAAAGTACAGAGAGTTCTATATTATATTCCACCTCTCCCACCCCACGTACATACAGTTTTCCCTATTATTAACATCTTGAATTTGTGTGGTACATTTCTTACAAATGATGAGCCAATATTGATTCCTTATTATTAAATAATATCCCTAGCTTACATCATCCTTTATGTTATATAATTCTATGGGTTTTGACAAATGCATAATGTCATGTATCCACCACTACAGTATTATACAGAATAGTTTCACTGCCCTAAACATCCCCTGTGCTCTACCTATTCATGCATCCTATAGGGAGAGGACTAGGATTATATATTTATTTGTATGTATATTTGTTTATCATATGTTCCCCACAATGGAATGTATGTTCTATGAAGATAGGCACTGGGTCTGCTCTATTCCATACTCTGTTATCAGCACCTAACTCTGTACCTAGTACATAGAAAACACTCAATAAATATTAAACAAGTTGAATGAATAAAAGAATAACTAATGGACCCCAAAATATGGGCCCAGGTAGATCAATCAGAATACATTTAACATCAAAATTAAATTTGTTAGCATTTATATAGAACTCCACAGTTTAAAAAAAATGCCTTTAATAGCTAATGAGAGCTTGACAACCATTTGCCAAATTATCATGGCAAATACCTGGTAGGACTAGGACATTGACCCATGTTTGTCTGACTCGAAATCCTCTGCTATTTCTCTGAATGATGATGCCCTCAATGATCTTGAGCTCTGTGCATTGGGCCTAAGAGCCTCACTCCTGTGAGTCTAGGCATGTCCCAGTGGCTGTGGGACACATAGAAGGAAGGCAGATTCTGAGGTCCTCTAGGAGCTCTGGTGAGCTTTGGGGAAAAACCAGGGAAGAGAGCTTACATGTTGAATCACTGCTGGGTCCCCAGTTTCTCCCTTTCTTGCACCCACAAAGAAAAGAATTTCTTGAGAACTCCGAGGCTGCATAGCTTTTCAGGATCTGATAGCCAGTGGCAGATACCTTCCCACTCTCCACAGGGGGTGGGCTCATTAGCGGGACTCCCTCCTCATTCAAGTCTTTGGAAGATTCTATGCCAGCCTAATATGTTTAAAACAACAAAAAAAAGGAGGGGGTGTCTACGGATAAATAGATTAGAAAATACTTGATTAAACAAATTAAGCAGGTTACTTTCTTGAAAGGCTTTTCAGAAATTTTAACTAAATAATATGCACAGTGAAATTCCCAGAGAGGAAAAGAATGAGGAGCGTTTCCCAGATATTATTTTAATGGAACACATCTATCATGGAGCATGTTGGGAGACTATTGGCTCTTAGAACACAGCTTGAGAAACACTGATCTGAACAGTTCTTATTCAAAATTTATTAATCCATTACAATTTGCATTAGAAAAATTGATATAAATCAATTTTCTTCAGAAGTCTAACTGCCTCAACTCCTTTGCAGTGATTTCATCAAATCTGTTGTCATTTGTATCTAGGACATGAAGCTGGCAGCCAGCAGATAATGCTCTGCAACCCACCACCATCAAAAGAAGGAAAAGCACAAGAATGACAAGCTGCCAGTGCTTATGACATGTGAACCATCCACCAGGTACTGGGAAAAGCATGAAGACATGGTTATCTCATTAATACTTCCAACAACCATGAGGGTTGTTTCTATTTTTATATCCATTTTACAGATGAGGGACAAAAGGATCTGGAAGCAAATGACTTGCTTAATATCATAACCAATAAACAGTACACCACAAGACCTGCTGACTACAGAAAAGGAGACTCCAAAGAGAAATTATTGATTTGGGCAAGGATTACCAATTGTTGATAAAACCAGTAGACAAATGGCTGATGGGGAGAAGGACATTCATTTGGTACTGAAGTACCACCATACAGATTCCAACAGTACATTGGAGAATTCAAAATGTCACCCTCTCAATCCAGTGCTTAATCTTAGCAACCACAAATGCTGGGACAACACTGTCTTGTGATGTGAGGCAATAAAGTATTTAACATTACCCAGGATATATAAATTTTTTTCTTTTGATCAAAAACATTTAACTTGCATCTAATCAAGGCTTTAGACTGAACTTACAGTTTATACAAAACACAAGGAATAGAGGGACAGGTTGAAAAAACCATAAGGAAGCAAGAAGATAAATACAGAAGGTGAGCAATTCTGTGGGATAATTGACCCAATCTCTTAAAAAGAAAAAAAGGGGACTATTCTATATTGAAAGACACTTAGAGATAATAAACAGTATCCTGAATTGGATACTGGCTTGGACAAACAGGCATAAAGGATGTTCTTAGAACAACTGGGAAAATTTGACATAGATTGGTATTACATGATATTAAAGAATTACTGATTTTCAAAGTGTGGTATTATTATTTTGGATCTGTGGTAAAATTAAAAAAAAAAATAACACTGTCCTCAGATTCTTAGGTATCACATATTAAACTGTAGAAGCGCTGAACCCAGTTATCAAAGGGTGGTGAGTAGGAGGTAATTGTCTCTCGCTACATGATTTACTTCATATTTCGAGGGCTCACTGGTTCATTAACCTATCAGAAGCCATAACTAAAGTCACAAGCAGATTGCCTCCAGGGCTCAGCCTCTCAGCTGCTTCACTGCAGTCAGTTCATTGAACTGTGGGTTCTAAGGGAGAAGGAAACTCACTCACTGTTGAGAAGCCTTCTGCTGGGCATCTGCCCTGAAAAAGCTCCAAAATGAAACTAACATCTAATTCCTTCTTCTTAAATTCTGATGCCATTGTGACCTGATGAGAGAGCAGGGTGAACGCTGACTCCTGAGAATGTCCCAGCATTTTTCTTCTCCTGCAGCAAAGATCCCGGAAGCCAGTAGGTTCAGTCATACTGGGCTGGTGGCACTGGGTGAAGACATCTTGGACCAGGGTCTGGTCTTGGAGGTGTGTAGACTGCAAAACTTAATCACCCAGCTTATGGAAGGGTGATGATTTTTTGGGGCTCTGAGTTGCATAACTAAACTCAGAAGGGTCTTATTTTTAAGGTAGAATGCCAGTGTGTGATTTTACTTGGGTCGTATAATCTGTACTATACTTTCCCCTCGTGTCTTAGTTTTCCAGCTGCTATGTCAAATACCACACAATGGTTAGTTTAACAAAGGGAATTTATTTTCTCTCAGTTTAGGCGGCTAGAAGTCCAAAATCAAGGCGTTGGCAAGGCCATGCTTTCTCCCCGAAGCCTGACATGTTCTGGTGTTGGCTTGCAGCAAACCTTGGGCTTCCTTGGCTTACATTTCTGCCTCCTACCACATGGTGATGTCCTTGATCTCCTCCTGTGTGTTTTTCTCTGACTTCTGGCATTTTATAAGACCTCCAGTATTACGGACGAAGGCCCACTCTGAGTCAGTTTGGCTGCACCTAAATAGGATCTTAGAAGAGCCTGTTCGCAAATAAGTCCACACCTTAACTGATAATACAATCGGCTCACACTCACAGGAAGGAGGATTAAGTTCAAGAACACATCTTTGTTGGGTTACATGAGTCGATAGTCTGGAGAGCAAACTGCATGTTAGAATTGGAGCAGGGTGCGCTTGAGGATTTTTTGATCAATCAACCTTATCTTGTAACTGGCCTTTTTCTGCTTTAAGGTTAGATTTTTCCTGGGCAGGAGTGGGGCTCACTGACATGTGGCTACTCTTTGACTCTCCATTTTCAAACAACTCACTTTCTTTCCACAGTTTTCATTAACTTATACAAAATATACAAGATTATAGCTTATATTTTATCAATTATAATTTAGAATGGCTGCGAGACAAACAGAAATCCATTAGTTGTTCACATTTGAAAGCATATTTTAATTTCAAAACAGGATAGGTTGCAGCTAAGTCACTGTAGGTTGATTTTTGTTTGCTTCCCACTGTCTCTAGAACTGGGACTAGTTCTCATTCTTGTCTTACTCGGTAGCCCTGGAAGAAAGGCTAATCAGCATAACCAAGCAAATTTGCTCCTGCTTCTTTGATAACTTTGAACAAAAATCTTTTGAACATGAAGCTCTCAATGGGAAGAGGCCAATCTCTTGTTCACAAGAAGCAGCAGCCAAATAACCCTTAAGGTCTGCATAGACCAGGATATTTTAACATAGAAGCCCTAAGAACCCTGCAGGAGGCAACTTTCCGGCTTTCCTTATGGAAGTAATTACTATGAGAAATAATAGAAAACATAAACATCTTCAGAAATGGTTTCAATAAATTCAAGCTATGAAGGTAAATTAAGATGTTTGAGGAAGCCACCTGGCATCAGACAAGAGGACACTGTACTTTGTAAAAGATCCTATGCTGACCTGAGCACTAACGGAATGTCCAGATGAACTGGCCACAGGTCTAACCCCAATTGACAACTCATGCATCCTAATTTAGTTCTTAAATGGACTCTGAACATTCTAAGGGCTGAGGGTATAAATGTGGAATAACATCAGATCTGAATTTCCCAGCATTGGCACTATGCAGTCACTCTTCCCTGCTTTGCACCAGTGAGGTGTCATCGCATATTCTTCTTACTGGTTATATTTATTTAAATAGCTTTGAAGGCATGGAGTATTGGAAGTTGATAAAATGTTTTAAGAACACAAATTACCTTGTTAAGTTCAAAGGCACCCAAAGTGAATAAATTAATGCATCTTTTATTACAAAAACTGCAAAGTGAGTATCTCCAGATGGCTTTTTTGTTTTCTTTTCACAACCCCCCTGCCACAAAAAAAAAGTATTTGTCAAGCACCCACTAAATCTCCCCCAGGTTTCATTACTATTTCTGTGCCTTTGGATCGTCATCTCCTCTCTTGCCCACCTGGCCATTGCATCCTTCCTCTTCAGCTCAGGAGTCAACTCTTCTGAAAAGTTTTTCCTGCTCCCTCCCAACTCTTCCACTCTAGGCAGAGTTGGAGGATCCCTGGTTTACTCACACATATATTGGGCATGACCATACTGAAAACTTCACTCTGTAATTGGTGATTTGTTTTTGCCCATGTTTCCCCAGAACTAGTGCTTACCCATTCGTTACTGCATTTCCAGTGTCTGGAATACAGTGGATGCTCTATTATAGCATGCTGGTCTGCTTTTAGCTTTACTTCAGTGCCTGAGCCCAGTCCAGTGGTACTCTACCCTCCTGCATACGGGCTTTCTGCCAATTCATTCTGCAAATAGTCTTAGTCACTCACAGATTCGGCCATTGGTACCACATCCAGATCAATTAAAAGTGCCTGCAAATCACCTACTGGTGGCGAGATCTATATAATTTTGATCAAGGAAAGGAGAGCAAAGGAGAGTAAATGCCACTTGTTTTTTTTTTTTGCGATATCAGAGCTGTTCTTATTACTGTGTTCATCAGGTATATATTTAGGGAAGTTGTAGGTTTACAGAAAAATCATGCAGAAAATACAGAGTTCCCAAATTCCCCTCCCCTCCCCAATTCTTAACACCTTGCATATTAGTGTGGTACATTTGTTACAATTGATGAAAGAATATTTTTATAATTGTACCATTAACTGTAGTCCATGGTTTACATTAGAATTCACTGTGTTGTACAGCCCTATGTTTCCTTAAAATTTTTATTTTAGTGATAGACACAACCTGAAATTTCCTCCTTTAACATATCCAAATATATAATTCAATTGTGTTAATTACATTCAAAATGTTATGCTGCCATCATGATTCTCTATTACTCAAATTTTTCCATAACCCCCAACAGAAATTCTCTACCAATTAAGCTTTAACTCCCCATTCCCTACCCCTCCCAAGCCTCTGGTAACCTGTATTCTAGTTTCTGACTCTACGAATTTGCTTATTCTAATTATTTCTTATCAGTGAGGTCATAAAATATTTGTTTTTCTGTGCCTGGATTGCTTTATTCAACATGATGTCTTCAAGGTTTACCCACATTGTTGCATGTACCAGGACTTGATTCCTTTTCATGGCTGTATAATATTACATTGTATGTATATACCACAATTTGCTTATCTATTCATCAGTTTACGGGCACTTGGGTTGCTTCCATCTTTGGGCTATTGTGAATAATGCTGTGATGAACATCAGTGTGCAAATATCTGTTCGAGTCCCTACTTTCAATTCTTTTGGGTTTATACCTAGAAGTGGGATGGCCAGGTCATATGATATTCTATACTTAACTTTCTGAGGAACTGCCACAGAAACTGAGGAACTGTTTTCCACAGCAGCTGTACCATTTTACAGTCCCAACAAAAACAAACGAGCATTGTTTCTCTATATCCTCTCTAACAATCGTTTTTTGTTTTATTAATAGTAGCCACTCTAGTGGGTGTGAAGTGGCATCTCATTGTGGTTTTGGTTTGCATTTCGTTAATGACTAATGATGTTGAGCATATTTTCATGTTTTCGTGTGTGCGTGTGTGTTTTTTAGGAGGTACCGGGGATTGAACCGGGGACCTCATATGTGGGAATTAGGCATTCAACCTCTAAGCTACACCCACTCCCCTGTATGTCTTTTTTGAAGAAACTTCTATCGTAGTCTTTTGCCCATTTTTTGATTGAGGTGTCTTTTGGTTATGGAGTTGTATGATTTCTTTACAAATTCTGGATATTAAAGCCTTATCAGATATGTAGTTTCCAAATATTTTCTCCTATCCTGTAGGTTTTCTTTTTACTTTAATGCTGAAGTATTTTGGTATGTTTCAAACAAGGTCCAATTTATCTATTTTTTTCTTTTGTTGCTTCTGCTTTTAGTGTAAGGTATAAGAAATCATTGCCTAACACAAGGTCCTGAAGATGCTTCCCTATGTTTTCTTCTAGGAGTTTTATAGCCCTAGTTCTAATATTTAGGTCTTTAATATATTTTGAGTTGATTTTTGTATATGGTGTGAAATAGGGGTCCCCTTTAGTCTTTTGCATATAGATACCTAGTTCTCCCAGCACCATTTGTTGAAGTCCAATTGAGTGGACTTGGTACCCTTGTCAAAACTCAGGTGGAGGGAAGCAGATGTGACTTAAGCAATTGAATTCCCACCTACCACATGGGAGGTCATAGATTTGGTTTCCAGTGTCTCCTGGAGAAGATGAGCAAGACTGTGAGCTGGCGTGACAGGTAGGTGTGGTAAGCTGACACAACAAGATGATGCAACAAGGAGACGCAGAGAGGAAATACAATGAGAGACACAGCAAAGCAGGGAGCTGAGGTGACTCAAGCAATTGAGCACCTCTCTCCCACATGGGAGGTCCCAGGTTCGGTTCCTGGTGCCTCCTAAAGAGAAGACGAGCACACAGCGAATGGACACAGAGAGCAGACAGCAAGCACAAAACAACGGCGGGGGGGGTGGGGGGTAAATAAAGAAAAATAAATCTTTAAAAAAAACCAACTTAATTGGCCAAGTTGTGAGGGTCTATTTCTAAACTCTCAATCCAATTCCATTGGTTTATTTATCAGTCCTTGTGCCAGTACTATGCTGTTTCGACCACTGTAGCTTTATAATATGTTTTAAAATCAGGAAGTGTGAGCTCTCCACCTTTGTTCTTTTTAAAGATGGCTTTGGCTATTTGGGGCCCTTTCCTTCCCCTTCCAAATAAATTTGATGATTGCCTTTTCTATTTCTACAAAGAAAGCTGTTGGAATTTTCATTGGGATTGTGTTGAATCTGTAAATTACTTTAGGTAGAAATGATATCTTGGCATTAGTACTCCAATCCATGAGCAGGAAATGTCCTTCCATTTATTTAGGTCTTTGATTCTTTTGGTTTTCCATGAACATGTTGTCTTTTATATCCTTGGTTAAATTTATTCGCAGATATTTTATTCTTTTAGCTGTTGTTGTAAATGGAAATTATTTTCTTGATTTCTTCTCAGATTGTTCATTACTAGTGTATAGAAACACTACAGATATTTTTATGTTGGTCTTGTTGCCCATCACTCTGCTTATTTTGTTTATTAGCTTTAATAGCTTATTGTAGATATTTCAGGAATTTCTATTTATAGGATTCTGCTGTCTGCCAATAATGAAAGTTTTATTTCTTCCTTTCCAATTTGGATGCCTTTAATTTTTTTCTTACCTAATTGCTCTAGCTAGAACTTCCAATACAATGTTGAATAACAGTGGTGACAGTGGGCATCCTTGCCTTGTTCCTGATCTTAGAAGGAAAGTATGCTCATCAGTTTTGTCTTTTCTTCTTCTCTTTTTTATTTTTTGGCTGATGAAAATGGTCCAAATTCCCAAGTAGTCTGGATATTTTCACCAAGCAATAATCTATGAAAATGTAATAACATCTGACTTTCTCCCCAAAGTAAATGTCTAAAAGAACTGGTTGTAAAATGTTGCCTTTTTTTTCTTTTTCTTATAAAAATTTATTTTTTCTGATTACAAAATGACATATATTCACTGTATAACATGGAAAGAGGAGAAAATAAAGATGTGGGATAACTTCCACACCCATATATAATCACTGTTAATATTTTGGTGTATATCTTTTCAGATGCTTTTCTATGCATTTAATATACATTTAAAAAAATAATGGTTCATGACATATTCACCATTTTAATCTACCTTTTGTAGTTATGAGTATCTTTCCATATAAAAAGTGTGTAATATATGCATATGCAAGTGTGCAAGTATATCATATATTTATGGCAGTATAGTATTCCATTGTGTGAGTAACAAAATTTCTTTAACTAACCTACTTATTTTGAATATTTTTGGTGTTTCCATTTTTTTTTTACATTATAAATAACGTGACATTAAATATTCTGTGTATACAATGTGGACTCATCCAGTTACTTCCTTTGGATAAACTTCAGATATGAAATTGTTGGATCAAAGAGTGAGAACACTCTTTGTCTATTTTAAGAATTTGAACTATATCATCAAATTCTCCTACAAAAATTAATACTTATATCCAAAAAAGTATGAAAGGACCCATTTCCTATCATATCACCACCCATGGATTTTATCAGTCTTTTTAATCTTTGTTTATCTCTTTGGCCAAAAAAAAGGTATCTCTTTATTATTTTGTCTTTTCTTGATTTCTGAAGAAGGTGAACATCATTCATGGGCTTTGATATATGCTATGACGGAAATACAAAGAAAGCATAGGGGAAGCAAAACAAACAATAGGAGCATAAAATAAGATCACCATTATTGCAGGAAAATATGGGAAACAAGAAGGAATGCCCTCAGGTTTTGCTTTTTTTTTTCTTCAGTAGGTTTGGAGACTTGTAACTTATAGAGCAATTTTGAATGCATACCCTATATCCCACTCCCAATCAGTGTTATTGTTGAACGAGTTGTATATACAAGTTATACCTAAATATGTAGATATTTGTTTACTCTAAAATACACAATTATTTTAAGTTTTAGTATATGGCTCAAGGACAAATTCTTCAAAAGGGCTCAGAAAGACTGATGAATGTTTCATAATGCCATTTCTCAAAGTTAGCAGTAGTTAGATTTATATACTTATGCTAATTTCCCAAATCCCCCTGAACCCTTTAAATTTGATCATATTTGTTTGCCTCGGTGCTTTCCCCTAACCTATGAGCACATACAGCCTTAATTTGCCAGTTACTGCATTCTCATTTCAATTTTTTCTCCTCCTTCACTACTTCATGCAGGCAGCTGCCACTGTAAAACTTGAAGTTAGGAGCAGAAGGCTTTTCTCCATTCTACGGAAAATGCTTGCCTTAGTGGAAAAAAGGACAATCAACTGAGAACCACCCATAAAGCTTACTTTAATTCTTTGTCATCAACCAAGGGAGCCAAGGGAAAATCTGGCCTCAGGTTCTGGATGGGATTGGAGATGCAGGAGTGAGGAAGAGCTTGGTGAGCCAAAGGAATGGACGGCTGTGGGCTGAGAGCCACACCACAGTCAAAAACTCTTAGCGCTTTATGTGGAATCAAATGGAATGCAGTCACAAGCCCTCGTATATATAAACCTTCTTGATTTGTACTCAGTTCGAATGCCATCATTTGTACATCATTGTAAAGTAGTGAGAACTTTGCCTAACTGACCTCGCGTGGCTATGGATGTTGTCAAGGAGGCAACTGAGAGAAGTCAAGAGGAAAAGCCCAGGTCCCAGAGGTATGATCTTACCCAAGAGAAAGTATCCCCTGGTCCCACTAAACTGAGGGCAGTGGAAAGTTAGCAAGACCAGGGCCCTCAGCCTGGTAACCCCAGGACACTGCACCTGAAAGAGGCCTCCTGGGGGAAAGCACTAAGGATAATGGTGAGGGAAGCAGCCCACTTTGTGCCAGGCACGGTGCTAAGGACTTGACTGAGATCTTATTTACTCCTCATGGCAGCCCTAGGCTAGGTCCTGTGAGTGCCCCCATTTCAGAGACGAGGAAGCTGAAGCTTGGGCTATTTGAGTAGCCTCCCACCCAAGGTCACTCCCCCGGCAGAGCCCAGATCTGACTGACTCAGCGCCTGTGCTTTCAACCTCCAGAGACATTTTCTTACTGGACTCTTCCAGATATTCATGCAATTTTATTTGGAATCTTAATGAATGACACCTGGGGAGACTAACATTTTGTTTTAGAAAACTTGCCAGGAAGCAGATTAAATTAAGCCTGACTGCATCTGGAAGGAACCCCTTGACCCTGCCCTCACCTTTTACTTACCTTGTGACTATGGACTAATATTAATGTTATATACAATCGTACCGTACTAAAGGTTCTAATTTGGTGGCAAGCCTTCTTGAGATTCTGCATGATTAGAAGAACAATGTGTTTTAAGCATGCTAGCCTCCCAGGCATTGTTCATTCATTCCACAAATGTTTTTTGAACACTTTTAATTTGTCTCTTACTTTTACATTTTACATTTAGGATGCAGCAGGAAACAAGAAGACCTAAAGATTCCTGTGCTCATGGAACCTACATTCTAGTGGGAGATTAGACAATAGACAAAACAAGCAAGAGAACAGGTAGCATGTTAAATAGAAGTTAGTGCCAACAAGGAAAATTAAAGCAGGGAAGGGGGATAGGAAGTGTCACAGACAGGGTCTGCTATAGAAGGTGACATATGAGTAAACACCTCACAATAACTTTCAAGAAATTGATGTCTTTGAATATGTTTTCAATCAAAAGTTCCTAAAGGGCAAAAATTACTATGCATTATGGCATGTAGGGGTCAGATTAGCATTGCAGACACTTGCTAGAGGTTTACCAACACATTCTATGATGTATGATCATGATAAACACATACATATTCATGACATATTTATACAGACATGTACACATAAAATTTTTTTCTGAACCATTTAAGAGTCAGTTGAAAAAACTGATGCCCATGTATCCCCAAAGAAATTCAGTGTGTGTTTCTAAAAAACAAGGGGATTCTCTTACATGACCATTGTTCAAGGATAAAAATTAGAAAATTAATATTAATACAATATTATCCAATCTACAGATTGTATTTAGATTTTGCCAATTTTATTTGTCAACCAAAGAGGTGTTGATGCAAAACACCAGAAATCAGTTGGTTTTCATAAAGGGTATTTATTTGGGGTAGAAGCTTACAGTTATCAGGCCATAAAGCGTAAGTTTCTTCCCTCACCAAATTCTATGGCCACGCGTTGGAGCAAGGCAGCTGCTGACGTTTGCCAGGGTTCAGGCTTCTTGGGTTCCTCTCTTCCCGGGGCTGCGTTTCTCTCCAGGCTCAGCAATTCTGTTTTCTCCACAAGGCCAGCTGTGAACTGCCAGGCGAGCGTCTCTTCTCTTTTCCCGGGGCCTTCTCTCCTTCCTCACGACCAAGCTGATCTGTGTGCTTACTTCCCCGGGCTCCAGCATTAAAACTCAACATCAGGACTCCAACTCAAAACTCCAATCAACTCCTCTGCTCTCCATATAGTTTTATCTCTACAATGTCCTACTGACGTGGCCCAATCAAAGCCCTAAACATAATTTAATCATGGCCCAGAGGAACAGACCAGTTTACAAGCGTAATCCAATATCTATTTTTGGAATTCATAAATAATGCCAAACTGCTATACCAATTGTCCCAATAATGTCTGCTATAGCAAAAGAAAATCCTAGATCATACATTTCATTCAGTTGTCATGATTCTCCAGTCTCATTTAATCTGGAACAGTTCCTCAGTCTTCCTTTTTGTGTTTCGTTTTTGAAATCTACAGGCCTGTCATTGAGGAGTGGGTTTGGCTTTGTCTACTGTTTGCTCATGATTAAATTTAGATTATGGACATCTGACAGGAATTCCAGAGATGTGTTGTGTTCTTCTCACTGCAGAATTTTCAGAAGAAGCATGCTGTCGATTTGTCCCATTATTGGTGATGCTAAATTTCATCACTTGGTTAAGGTACTGTTAGGTTTCTCCACTGTTCTTTTGTATTAATAAGTATCTTATGGGGATTTACTCAGAGACTATGCAAATATCTTGTTACTCCTTGTTATGGGTTTGAAGATATGCTTACGTTCTAATTCTCAGAATATCAGAAGGTAGCCTCATTCGGAAATAAGGTCATTACAGATGGAATTAGGCAAGTTAACATGGGGTCAAACTGGAGTAAAGTGGGCTCTTAATCTAATATGATTGGTATCCTTAAGCAAAGGAGAGAACTGGACATAGACAGTCAGAGGGGAGAGCACCATGTGACACCTGAGGCCA